>PVLC010025150.1:0-23951 GCA_004027655.1 Graphiurus murinus
GCAAGGAAATGGAGGGAACTGGAAAACATAATGTTAAGTGAGATAAGTCAGTCACTAAAAGTTAAAAATCAAATGCTCTCCCTAATATGTGGAAGCTAGGGAGAAAATGGGACATAAGAGGGACTCCAGGTGAAGGAGAATTCTTAGGTGAACAAAAAATTTGACTTAATGGAAGGTAATGGGAGGAGGGGAGGACACCTTAATGAGCATGATGTACTTACAAGATCACATCAAAGTCAATCACTAAACTGACCAGGAGATAGGGGGAGGGTGGGTGGGAATTGGGTAAGGTTTAATGAGAAATATGTGCATGGATGTCTTTACCTGTACTAGTTTGTACCCAACAAAAATGTGTAATTAACCCTGTTGTACCCAAGAAATGTATAAAAATCCATGCTAAAAAAAAAAAAAAGTAAAAAAAAAATGAATAAAGAATCTTAAAATTAAAAAAAAAAAAGAAAAAGATGATATTACCACCGACAGTGTGGAAATACAGAGGATCATCAGAAACTATTTTGAAAAACCATACTCCAACAACATGGAAAATCTGGAAGAAATTGACAAATTTTTAGATACATACAACTCTCCTAAATTGAGTCAAGAAAATATAGAAAACTGAAATCAGCCAATAAAAATCAAAGAAGTAGAAACAGCAATAAAAAGTTTACCATCAAACAAAAGCCCAGGGTCAGATGGTTTCCCAAGTGAATTTTATAAAACATTTATGGAAGGACTAATCCCAATACTCCTCAAACTATTCCTTGAAATAGAATGAAATGGGACTCTCCCAAACACTCTCTATGAAGACATCACATTAATACCAAACCAAAATAAAGACAGCTCAAGAAAATAAAACTATAGGCCTATATCACTGCTGAACCTAGATGCAAAATTGCTAATCAAAATAATAGCAATGCACATTCAAAACCACATCAAGAAAATTATACACCATGACCAAGTCAGGTTCATCCCAGGGATGCAAGGCTGGTTCAACATATGAAAAACAATCCATGTATTACACCACATAAACAAACTCAAAGACAAAAATAATATGAACATTTCAATTGATGCTGAAAAAGCATTTGACAAGATCCAACACCCATTCATGCTAAAAGTACTGCAGAGAACCTGAATAGAAGGAACATACTTCAAAATCATAGAGGCAATATACAATAGATCTACAGCCAATACCATATTAAATGGAGAAAAACTGCAAGAGTTCCCACTAAAAACAGGAACAAGACAAGGATGTCCATTGTCACCTCTTCTGTTCAATATAGTACTTGAGACTCTAGCCAAAGCAATAAGGCAAGAGAAGGAAATTAAAGGGGTAAAAATAGGGAAAGAAGAACTAAAACTATCCCTCTTTGCAGATGACATGATATTATGCCTAGAAGACCCAAAAAATTCAGACAAAATACTTATAGAACTGATCAACAAATTCAGCAAATTCAGTGTCTGGATACAAAATCAATCTTAAAAAATCAGAAGCTTTCCTGTACACCAACCATAAAATCACTGAAAAAGAAATACAGAAAACAATTACACTCACAATAGCACCCCCCAAAATAAAATACTTAGTGGTAAACCTAACCAAAGAGGTAAAAGACCTCTAAAAGGAAAAGTACAAAAAGCTGAAAAAAGAAATTGACGAAGACCTTAGAAGATGGAAAAATCTACCATGCTCTTGGATAGGCAGAATAAATATCATCAAAATGGCCATCCTCCCAAAAGTAATCTACAAATTCAATGCAATACCCATGAAATTACCAAAGGCACTCCTCACAGACATAGAAAAATTAGTCCTTAAATTCATTTGGAACAACAAAAAGCCCAGGATAGCCAAAGTCGTTCTTAGTAATAAGAACCATGTGGGAAGTATCAAAATACCTGATTTCAAACTTTACTACAAAGCCACCATAATAAAAAATAGCATGTTATTGGCACAAAAACAGACATACAGACCTATGAAGCAGAATAGAAGTCTCAGAAACAGACCCACAGGCTTACAGACTGATTTTTGACAAAGGAGCCAAAAACACACACTGGAAAAAAGATCGCCTCTTTAACAAATGGTGTTGGCAAAACTGGTTAACCATATGCATGGAAATGGAAATAAACCCCACTTTCTCACCCTGCACAAGAGTCAATTCCAGGTGGATCAGAGACCTGGAAGTCAGGCCAGAGACCTTGCAGCTACTTGAAGAGGGTATAGGCCCAACACTTCAACACATAGGCACAGGTAAAAACTTTCTCAACAAGACCTCAAAAGCACAAGCATCTCAAAGGAAGATCAATACATGGGATTGCATTAAACTGAAGAGCTTCTGTGCAGCAAAGGAAACTATCAAGATCCTCAACAGAGAGCCCACAGAGTGGGAGAAAATTTTTGCTAGCTACTCTTCTGATAGGGGACTAATATCTAGGATATACAGAGAACTCAAGAAACTCACAGCTAAGAAAATAAATAACTCAATCAAAAATGGGAAAAGGATCTAAATAGACACTTCACAAAAGAAGAAATACAAATGGCCAATAAATGTATGAGGAAATGTTCAACATCATTAGCAATCAGAGAGATGCAAATCAAAATTACCTTGAGATTTCACCTAACTCCAATCAGAATGGCAACCATCAAGAACACAAACAACAAAAAATGCTGGCGAGGGTGTGGAGAAATGGGAACCCTAATACATTGCTGGTGGGATTGCAAATTAGTGCAACCACTTTGGAAAACAGTATGGAGGATCCTCAGACAAATGGGAATGATACTACCATATGATCCAGCAATACCTCTTCTGGGTATCTACTCAAAAGAACGGAAATCAAACTATCAGACCAATGCATGTGTATATATGTTTATAGCTGCACAGTTTACAATTGCCAAACTATGGAACCAGCAAGATGTCCATCAACAGATGAATGGATTACAAAACTATGGGATGTGTACACAATTGATTTTACTCAGCCATAAAAAAGAACAAAATCATGTTATTTGCAGGGAAATGGATGGAACTGGAAAACATTATGTTAAGTGAAATTAGTCAGTTACAAAAAGTTAAAAATCTAATGTTCTCCCTAATATGTGGAAGCTAGGGAGAAAATAGGATATAAGAGGGACTCCAGATGAAGAAGGAAAATCCTTAGGTGAACAAAGAATTTGACTTAACGGAAGGTGATGGGGTGATGGGGGACACCCTAATGAGCATGATGTACTTTCATGAACACATCAAAGTCAATCACTAAACTGACCTTGAGAAAGAGGGAAGAGGATGGAGTGGGGCGGGAATTGGGGAAGGGTTAAATGAGAAATGTGTGCATGGATGTCTTACCTATACTAGCTTGTACCTAACAAAGATGTGTGATCACAATGCACCAAATAAGGGAAAGATTAAAAAAAAAAAAGGATTTGTTAAAGTTACACCAGGAGATCTTTGATCTACTGATAGTAATGGGGAGCCCATTTCTATTAAAGTGGCAGAAACAGCTAAGACATTTGTAGATTGGCTTCAATCCTTGGTGCCTACCTGGCCCTCATTTACCTCCTTGCTGGGAGGAGTTATTGGATTAGCAGCAATAGTCTTTCTAGGCTTATGCATTCTACCACTCATTGTACGCCTTGTGATCAATGCCTATATTAGTATATGAGCAGATTCACATGGAATAAAACTGCAAGCACTGCCTCGCACAGGGCCTGGTAGTCAATGACGGGTTCAATTTTCTCAGGGCAATATCAACCTAAGACAGGGATCACTGAATGACTCATTGAGTCCCCATGATGGTAAGATTAAGCAGGTAGGAAATGACCTAAGACAGGCACAGTCCTTCATGCATTTTAAAATAAAAACGGGGGAGTTGTGGGAGCCCAGATGGGCCCTCTCCCCCCTGGCAGTTGCTATCTGCATATATGAGTAATTATACTGACTCTTCTGCTATAGCTACATTGGCATCTCGAAGTCTGGAGATTGCTTCTAGGATGCGTAGATGAAAGACCCTCCTACTTCTTAGAAAGTAAATATATGACCCTAAAGGATTATGGTCTTATGACTCTAGAAAGTTTGCTTGACCAGGCTATGTTAAGAATGTGGGCTATACGTGTAAAACGAAGAACTGGTGCTATTTGTGTTCTGACAATGATTGATATGTCATAAATGTCTACGTAACCCTGTTGTACTCAAGAAATGTATAAAAAATCCGTGCTGGAAAAAAAAAGAAAAGAAATGCTGTTTTGTCTCCTGAGCTACAGAAAAAATAAATAAATAGTGTTACATTCGTATATGAAAGGATCACTACCAATCTCACTAGCATGTATGGGGAGTGAAGAAGGGAATTGGGAAGGGTGGATATATGAAGGGAATCACACCAACTTCTGTGTGCATGTGTGTTTGTGTCACTTTGAACCACACTATGATGTATAATCACAGTGCACCAATAAAAGTATAAAAAAGTTTCTCCAGTGAGGCTATATCCTGCCATCCTGTGAGGTTGTGTGCTTTATTATCTTTTGTGTTTGTTTTTAAAGTAGGAAATAGCCACTGTAGAGGAGTCAACTTTCCTTGTTTTTCCTTCAATTATGATATGCAAAATTTCCTCAGGTAAGTAATTATAAGTTGGACTTTACAGCATTTGCAAATATTATTCCAGACTCATTGTGGGGAAATTTCCAGTAAAGACAGGTTTGAGGTGATAAGCGGGGAATTTGGTAATTATTATTTAATAATATTTGGTTTAATAGGTACATTCTAAACATGGGTAAGTAAGAAAAATGACAGTGAAACCACCAATTCCCATACTCACATGTTTCTACAAAAAGCACATTTTCTCTATTTCTGAAACTTCCTTTTTATTAAAATGATTGCATTCTTATTATTACATCTTTACTGTGTTCATATTGTAAAAAAATTTATGATATGCATTAAGCAAAAAAAAATGTGTAATAAATTGCAACTGGGAGTTGCTTAGTTCAAATTTCCAGCTTTTTTTGTGTTACTAGGGATGGAACCCAGGGGAATTCTACCTGAAAGCTCAGTCCTATTAAACTAAGATGCAAGCAAACACACAAAAAAGTTGTGTATAGAAAAGTGGGGAGGTTCATGTTTCTGTGTCCATTCCAGTTTTTGGAATCAAATGATTGCTTTGTCCTGAAACTACTGCATCTGGCTTTCTGAACTTACCATTCTTTAACTCATTGACTTATTCAGTGCTCTTATAGCTAAATATATTGCTTACTCATTCCAATAAGACTGTTTCAAAGTTTGACATGTTTAATTTCTTCTCTCTGTTTCAATCTCTCATTGAATGGAGAGAATGAATCCCCACTGAACTTTATAAGGATGTAAAGCACTTTGAAATGTAAGTAGAACTGTAGATGTATATAGAGAGAGGATAAACTATAAAGTATTATGAAAATGTTTTATTAAAACTCTACATTTTCTTGAAGGAAGACAAAGGTTCAGAGATTATTTTAATTTCCATTTTCAGGGAGTTTATCTTTCAATTAGAACTAGGAATAGCAGCCTTTGTGAAAGAGAAAAAAGTCTGTTGAGAGGCAGGTTTCATCCACACGATAGAGGGGCCCCTGCTCAAGCCTCTGAATAATATGATACTGCTCTTTCTTTTATAAATACCTTTAGTTGTCAAAGACCACCTAGGTAAGCGGGTGAAAAGATCAAGGTCAGATTCTCAGGCCTTCCCCCTTTGCATGCAGCTGAGATCGCACTTTGGGTAAATTCCATTTTTGAATCAGCAAAGACAAAAAACATTGCATGGTAGGAAGCACTGTGGATTTAAAACTAGAAAACCTGTGGTTGCCTCTGGTTCTTCTGAGTAATCTTCAACAAATCAGAGAATCTCTCCCTGCCACCTTGCACTTCTGTCCTCTTGCTGATTCCCTCTGAAATGTATTGGCTGTCCAAATTGTCCAGATACATATACACTTCTATTCTGAGCATCAGTGGATTCAAATAAAACCATTTTGTAGCTATAACTATAAAAAACTATAAATGGAACCTTTCTAGTTAGCTATATTGCTTTCTACAAGTTCTGTGGAATCACAGAGTTACATTTGGTTCTCTTTCAGAAATTGTCATGTCTCTGGGCTTTAAAATGCATATTAATCTTATATTAAGCTTCAATTAGAAAAGTTATATTTATTAAGACAGACATTTCTTTCATGTAGTAAGACTGTATTAATGACTTAAGAAATTATCCATTTTTAAGGAAACAACAATGTATTTAAAGAGTACAAAACATATATGGAAACAGTTTGTCATAGGCTAAAATGTGTTCCCCTACATTGATATGTGGAAGCACTAGCTATCAGCACCTTACTTGGAATGCAACCTTACTTGGAAATAGGGTCATCACAAATATGCTTAGTTAAGATGAGGTTACACTGGACACTGGAGTGGGGCAGGTTTCAATTCTACTATGGACTTTTTCATAAAAAGGGATAGACACACACACACACACACACACACACACACACACACACACGGGGGGGGAGAGAGAGAGAGAGAGAGAGAGAGAGAGAGAGAGAGAGAGAGAGAGGGGAAGAGAAGAAAGAGCTGTAGAATGATGAAGGCAGAGACTGTGGTGATGTTTCCACTACCCAAGGAACATCAACAATTACCAAAAGTTACAGTGTGGGCATGGAGCAGATGCTTGCAGCCCCAGAAGGAAGCATGCGGGGGGCCAGCCCTCAAAGAAGTGGTAGAGCCTGGGGGGGTCCCTCATTAGGTGGGGATCGAGACGAGGTCGAGAGTGAGTGAGAGTACGCTTACACACCATGTATGTTAAGACGCATCTGTTTTAATTCATCTCATGAGTGATATTTATGTTCATTATAACAAGGTATACAAAAAAAGGAATTTTTACATCCTTGTTTTTCCTGGAGTTAAGTGGGTACATCTTTAACTGGAAAGGCTATTTCCTATAGTGTTTGCTAAGATTAGGGGAGCAGTGGAAAAAATACAAAAGTGTAAATGAATTATTCTTTTAGTAGAGAGCAGGCGAAGCAAAGGAAAAGCAGGGGGTAAAGGTTAAAGTGAAGAGGAACTATTCATTAGATAAATCTTTCCTATTTGCTCAGGCAGCTAAAAGTAGCTGGTTAATAAATAGGTAAGCAGAAAGTTAAGCAAGCTTTCTTGTCTAAAAGCTTCCTTCTGTCTTATGATAAGAAACCTAAGTTCTCTTGACTCAGCTGCCGGTATTTGTAGAGTTAATGGATACCTCTGAGCCAGGCCTAGGCCTTTGTTCTCCTGTGATGACAGGATCCTGAGCCTCTTAAAAAACCTTCTTTAATGTGGAAGCAAAGCCCAAATTTCCAGAATAAAAAAATGTAAAGCGAGAAATGTCACATGTCCCTTATTTAGCAAGCTGAGCCTTGCTCCAAGCGCAAACTGGTTAAGGTAACGTCGCAGAAGCAACCTGCTGGTACTTTGATCTTGGACTTCTACCCTCCAGAACTAGAGGACAGCACATTTTTTTGCTGTTCACTGCATTCAGTCTGTATTAATTTGTTACAGCAGTTGTAGTGAACTAATACAAATTTTTGGTAATTGGAAATATAGTACTACTGCAACAAATACCTAAAAATGTGAAAGTGGTTTTGGAATTGGATGAGAGGTAGAGATTAGAAAAGTTTTGAGGTGCTTGATAGGAAAAGCCTAGATTGCCTTTATTTTTGGCAAAAATATGATTGATTGTTAAAGGTACTTCAGGAGAGATTTTAGAGGGAAACTGGAGGAAAGTAGGCCCTGGTCATAAACTGGCAGATGAGTTGGCTGAATTACATTCTTATGTTTTGGAAGGTAGAGCTCCAAAGAAATGACCTTGGGAATTATCCAAGGAAATTTCTAAGCAAAATATTGAAGGTATGACCTCTCTTCTTCTTGCTGCTTATAGTAAAATGCAAGAAGAAAATGAGTTTAAGAAGGAAACATTTAGCAAAAAGAAATCAACTCTGATGATTTAGAAAATAATTGGCTTACTCAGTGAACCACACCAAAGAGATTGGATGTGTGGCTTATGGATCTAATGAGTCATTTCAGAAGAAATGTTGCCAGCCTGGACTGATGGGGCAGAGATGGGATGGAATGAAGGAAGGCATGGGACTTTTGAGATTCTGTAGGCAGGAAGTGCTTTGGTAGAGCTATTTGGCTGTAAACATGTGTTATTCAAGAAGACGGAAGAATGACCCCAAAGATAGTTCAGAGACAGGCAGAGCTGCCAATGCCACTGTGGGCCTCAGGCATGGTCATCACCAAGTTGTGCTACACATGAGGCCCCTTATGACTTTGGACTTGGTAAGTCCACTCCAGTGTGGAGGTAAGCTGAGCCTTAAATCTGTACTGACCTCGAAGGCTTTGTTCTCACTTTGGTACTTGGGTTTTCTTTTCTTTAATTATTTTTTTATAATAATTGGTGCATTCTAATCATACATCTCTGTTAGGTACAAGCTGATAAAGGCATATATGCACATATTTCTCATTTAACCCCTTCCCCAATTCCCACCCCACTCCCTCATCTTCCCTCCTTCTCAAGTTCAGTTTTAGTGATTGACCTTGATATATTTGTGAAAGTACATCATGTGCATTAGGGGTGCCCCCTACCCCCACCGTCCATTTCCTTCAATTAAGTCAACTTCTTTGCTTATCCACGGTGTCTC
Source organism: Graphiurus murinus (assembly GCA_004027655.1). Classification (NCBI taxonomy): domain Eukaryota; kingdom Metazoa; phylum Chordata; class Mammalia; order Rodentia; family Gliridae; genus Graphiurus; species Graphiurus murinus. The sequence goes on from PVLC010025150.1 coordinate 8,669, forward strand.
CTTTTTCATCTGGAGACCCTCTTATGCCCCATCTTCTCCCTAGCATCCACATATTAGGGAGAACATATGCTTTTTTATTCTTTGTGACCGACTAATCTCACTTAACATAATGTTTTCCAGTTGCATCCATTTCCCTGCAAATAACAGGGTTTTCTTATTGGTTCTTACTTGACTGGCATCCTTGGTGAAATCAGACCATTCTTGTTCATTTCTCCTTGCTATCCTTTATGTTTCTGGTTTGTGTTGTGCTGTCTAAAAGCATTGTTTATCACAAGGGAGAGAATAACAGGATGAAATACAGGTACAGACCCTATAAGTATGTTGTTTGAGCCATCCCAGCAATGGATGGGTAAGGCTGTAGTTCCCATTTGGTTCTGATCCAGAAAGAATGTTCTTCTTGGCTTTTTTCTCCAGTGGCTTCTGAGGGTGCAGATTTTCAGGCCTACATTCATAGGAGGACAACTATCACACTGGGGACCTAAAACATGATGTGCACAGCATCACATTTCTACTGACCAGTGCCAGGTATCATGCAGTTGTCCAAGCTGAAGTCCTGGCTCCTCCAGGAAAAGCCCATCTTCTGGTGTGTGCTTTCATTACAGTTCTAATTTTTGTTCCTATCTCAAGATGACATAACTTCACAAAGGATGGTTTGGGCTGTCAGAGGTCATTCTGGAGAAGACTTGACTAAACCAAATCATTAATTTGAGAGATAATTAAGAAAGGAAATATGCTTTCTCAAACCCCATGGAGAGCATTTTTTGATTGGCATGCAGAGAGCTCCAAACACAATTCTAATTCAAAATTGTTTTACTCAGAGTTTTTTGCCAAAGCTAAAGAGCAATATCACTAGGGAATTGAAGGCATATGGCTACAGGGATACATGCATTTCCATGTTTATAGAAGCACAATTCACAATAGCCAAACTATAGAACCAGCCTAGATGTCTGTCAACAGATGAATGTATTGCAAAATTATGGTATAGCACACGCAATGAAAATTTACTCAGCCATAAAAAAAGAAAAAAATCATGTCATTTTCAGGAAAATGGATGGAACCCAAGAATATTATGCTAAAGATGATTAGCCAGTCACAGAAAATGAAAGATCATAGGTTTTCACTCAAATGTAGAAGCTAGAGAGAACCAGGAAACAAAGAAGACTTCAGATAAATGAGAAGAGATTTTAGTTGCATATTGGAAGGGGATTTGGTGAGGGAGAAGAGGAGAGGGAAGGGAGATCTGATTATGGAAAAAATTCAAATAGTCCTTTGTTCATATTTGAAGTTATTTGTAAAATGTGAATATTATATATGGGAGGGAGAGAGATCTGGAGGGGATCACACAACAAATACTGTATGCATGTACGTTTTCGTTACTCTGAATCTCACTATGATGTATAATTACAATGCAACAGTTAAAAAAGTTAAGTATCAAGCAACTACACTTATGTCCCTATTAAATCTGCCTTCACCTTGCCTTCTAGTTGCTTGCTATATCCAACTCCCCCTATCCTCTTGTCATTTTCTTCTCTCCTTTCTCACTTCCATCAACATGTCCCTCCTTTTCCACTGGCCCAGACTCCTTGACTTTTGACCAGAACTCTCCTAAGACTCCTGTGTTAATCAACTTTTCTTCACTGTGAAAAATACCTCAGAAAATCAAGTTAGAGAAGGAAAGATTTATTATGGCTTCTCATGGTTTCATAGATTTCAGTCCCTCAGCAACTGGCTCTGCTATGGCTGTGAGTGGGACCCCAGGAGGAGAGCTCCAGGCCCCAGTTCTTGTGTGCTTGAAAGAAAAGATTCAGAGGAACCCCCAGAGCAGTGCATTGTGTAATCAAGAGCGTTTATTGCAAACAACAGTAACCCTCAAATGAGAACAAGAGTGAGGCTCAATGGAATGGTTAGAGATCCTGGGAAGAAGTGCTGGTACCTGCTTCCATCTGACTTCAGTTCCTGATTCTTTGAGCGTGCTGAGGTCATTTGATTGACAGGCCTATTTTGACCTTATGTGTGTGCTTACTCATAACCACCCAAGAAAAATCCATGGGAAGGGTGTGGGGGAACAAACCCATCATGTTAATGATATGTTAAATGTATTCTAATTATGTAGGGCTCACTTTCCCCTAAGCTTTCTAAGGAGAAAGTTCTAATTCTGAGAAAAAGAAGTTTTGGCCATAAATTAACAATATTTGGGTAGATTTAGAGGAGGATCTGTCTATTTAGGGCTGATTCTGAGGTAAACACAGTGTATGGAAAGTTTTGTGAAAATTTTTAAGTTTTAGGGGCCTGCTTGTTTATAGGAAAGCCTGAGGTGTTCTCAGAAAGTGAAAAGTCCTCTAGGGTAGAAAAAACTAAGGGAATATCTAGCAATATGTGTGTTCTCAGTGCTCATGCTCAAGGTGGGAGTCCTGTGGGGGTGTTATAGTTAGACATAAAATGTCTCCTGAAGAGCTCATTTATTAGTATTTGGTGCTAATGTAATTGAGTCATGAGGGTTGCAATTCCTCTAGCAGATAATCCATTGTAATGAATTTGCCTGGGTAGAACCTGGTAGGCTGGTAGGGTGTGACTGGATGAGGGGGTCCCTGGGGTGCTGCTTTGGGAATTATATATGGTTTATCCTCCTCCTTCTCTCTCTCTCTTTTGCTTCTGGCCTCCATGATGTAAGTACAGTTCATGTGCTCTCCCTTCCTCTGCTTCTTGTTGCCATGTCCTGGCCTCACATGGGCTGAACCTGAATGAATTTGAAACTGGAAGAAAATAAAATATTTCTTCCTTTAAGTTACATGAGAAATCTTTTATATTATGAATTCAGGAATGCTGACTGGAACAGGGGGGTTTCAGCAGCATGCTGACCTTTGCTTATGCCTGTCTGAGTGCCTGCCTGCTCCTATGCTGTGGGCTTTTTGTGAGGCCAAAATTCATGGTGGGGAGAGTGTGGCAGAGAAAAGCTGTCATCTCCTGGTGGCCAGGAAGAAGAGAGAGTGACTAAGGGGCTAGGAACAGGAGATAGCCTTCAAGGACATGCCCCTCATGATCTACTTCCTTTAACTGGGCCCTACCTCCTAGAATCTCGACCACCTTCCAATAGTCCATTCAATTATGAACCCATCAGAGGATTCACCCATCCATGAGGGTAGAAGCTTATCCAGTTACTTTCCAAAGACTCACCTCTGAGCACTGCTGCACTGGGGACCAAGCCTTAGACACAGAAGCCATCAGGGGAACTTTCCAGATAGTGTGCAGACATCCCACACAGATCTATTTGAGACTCCCTTTGACCTCACATTGTTGGTTGGTGGATTATCCCTCACAACTGAAAGTTCTACCTCCAATTTACACTATCTTTTAGAATATACTCCTCTACTCAAGGTAAAATCGACCCAGAGGACAGAACATAGAAAAACTTGGACTGAATATAGCTTGTCAATGAGCCAAAGAATATAGAGTAAGCCGGGCGTGGTGGCTCATGCTTGTAATCCCAGCATTCGGGAGGCTGAAACCGGAGGATCTGGGTTCGTGGCCAGCCTCAGCTACCTAGTGAGGCACTCCACAACTTAGTGAGACGCGGTTTCAAAATAAAGAATAAAAAATAGGGCTGGGGGTATAGCTTGGAGGTAGAATGCCCCTGAGTTCAATCCCCAGTACCGCAAAAAAAAAAAAAAAAAGAATATAGAGTAAACAAACATACCTAGAGCAGCGGTGCTTTTGGGATAGCACATGACTTTGGTATGCTTTGGAGACAAAAGAGTTTCTTTCCTCTGCTGGAACCCCTGCCAAATAGGGACAAGTCAAGGGATGCTATATGTGTTCCTACTTCCTAGAGATTTGAATATTATAAAGGTCGAGGCTTATGAAAAGAAAGATAATTATGGGAGCTAAAAGAAATGGCTCAGCGGTTTATTAAAATGGTACAAGCACCTTTAACTAAGGTTGTAATCTTAACTAGACCTTAAAAGGATTCAAAGACATCATTATAAAACATCTGTGATTAGCTCCTCATTTTGAAAAGGAAGAATAGAAAAACTGGTTGTACCTTTCTCTCTGATGATCTCTGGTGTCCCACTTGGTGGTACCATATTATTCCTAACAGATACTAGCTAAAAATTTCCATGAAACTAGTCCTCACAGTTTAGACAAATTGATTTATATCCTAAAGTAACATTTGTAAGGAAGCTTTAAAAAAGATAATTGAGGTTTTCTGGGGTCATGTGTCACCACATGATTTTATAGGACATTACCCTATAAAACCTGTAAAGGTGGAGCCTGGCAGGAACCCAAAGCCCCAAAAGCTCTTTGAACATGTTCAGATGGATTTTATCTGGCTTCCACCTTCCATGGGATTTGAATATGGTTTAGTGATTGTGTGTCTATTTTTAGGATGGCTTGAAGCACTTCCTTGTCAAAAACTATAGCCCTTACTGCAGTAAAACAGTTGCTTGATTTTGTGCTTCTAATCTGGGCACACTTTTATATCAATAACTTTTATATCAAGTTATTGAAGCATATAGTTTATGGTAATCATTATAGAAGAACTCTGTAAGGCATTATCCTTTACTCAAAACCACATGGCACTTACCATGTGTGATCTTCAGGAAGGACTGTGAAGAACAAACAATATCTTTTAATTAAAGTTAGCAAGCTTCCAGAAACTCTAGAGCTCTCTTGCTCAAAGTAAACCTGAAATAGCACTTATGGCCATAAAGCCCCCCTCTCTCTAGGAAAAATTGGTTACCTGATAAACTGGTAATTAGAAGTTCTGTGCTGTTCGAGATTTCTCTTTCCAATAATAAACTTTGCCATGCTGCATATAAAAAGAGCAAAATATTGCAAGGAATCCATAGACCATATCCAGGTTATCATTAAAAGGTTAATCTGTTTCCCTGCAATAAGTTGATAAATAGCCTTTTCATGATCTTCAACCTGGTGATTTCATTATTAGAAGGTTCAACAGAGAAAAACCATTAATGAATCATGTTAAAAGGACCTGATATGTCTCAAATGTGTATCCTCTCCAAGCTTCATGTGGAAATGCAGTCTGCACTGTAGTGTATCATGAGGTGGGAACTTTGGGAAGCAATTAAGTGATGAGATTTCTACTTCCATGAATGGATTAGTGGCCTTACAAAGGGGCTAGAGTGAGTGAGCCAGCTTATGTCCTTTTTTGCCCTTCTATCTCTTCGGTCATCAGAGGATACAGCCTTTCCCATCTGAAGGAAAAGCAATAGATGTCATCTTGGAAGTAGGGACCAGGCCCTCACTGGAAACAAACCTGCTAGTGCCTTGAACTTCAAGGACTTCAGGACTGAGAGAAGTGAATTTCTTTTGTTTAAGAATTGTTCATTCTTTAGTATTTTGTTATAGCAGAATAAATGGACGAAAACAGGTCCAACTCATGTATGGTTAATAACAAACACAGTAGTAAAACTCCAGGATTTGGGTTGACTAAACAACTAAAGAATAAAAATAAGGGACCCAATGTCTGAAGTCTTAGAAATTTTCTAGGAGGAGCTCCTCTTCAGAAGTAGATAGCTGACCCAAGACCCTTGGAACTTCAGATGGTGGAAAGATTCACCCTTAAATTTTGACCAAGGCCTCTGTCTACTTCCTGTTGGGTTTGATTTTTTCTTTCTTCTTCATTATAGTCATTAGATATAAACCTATTCAGTCTAACACCATACATAGATTATTGCAAGCAGTAGCTACTGCCTTCAATACTTTCAACTGTTGGGCATACCATCTGTCACCAGAACCCCATTGCTTCATCAAACAAGGCTACATGCAGCCACAGCTAATGGTATTTGCACTTGTACCTTCATGTATGCTTGATCTTTGCTAGTGTCTCTCTTTCTCCTAGTTAAAAAAATTACAATCAATTGATCAGACTCTAAGTAACTCCAAATTTGAATTCAACAACTTTTGTAGGGTGATGGACCAAATTCTTACCACCTGGAAGAAATTTATAGAGATCCAAATGTAATTGAGCTAATTTTAAGCTTCAGTTCCAATCTCATGTCCTGAATATATATTTTTAATCCTAATCTTGATGTGCCTATTTTCCTTACAGAAGAATTCCTGGTCCTGTCTGGCTCAGATTAACTCCTCCTGCACTTTAGAAATAGTACTAAAAACTTGTCTATACAGAGAATCCCTGTTTCTATAAATTACCAAGGGTAGGAAATTTTGACTCACATGTAGGCTCCAAAACAAAGCCACCCTGGATCGTTCAAAGCCCTCTCTTTACTGACTCATTGTCTATGTGAAGAGTAAGAGCAGTGTTCCCAGTAGGAATTGAGGTTTGCAGAGATTTGTAATCATACCACCTCACTCTCAAGTGAAGCATAGATCAGTCTCATGAGCATTGATGGGCAGTTTCATTGAGGCAGAGTCTATGCCACTGCTTACTCATCTTGCCTTCCTTGGATAAATGAGATGGGCAGTGTGGAAGAGGGTACATGTTGCCACAAGGAAAAGACTGTAGGTCCCCTAAGCTTGATCTTTGTGGTCTAGAAGGACTTTGTTCTTGGCCTACATTGAACCATAGAGTTTCCTGGTCCAATGCATGTTACAGAGAACATAAACTGTCCTTATTTTTGTCACCTGTTCTTGATTTGGTGTTCTATGTGCTCCTCTGCAGCCATTTGAAGACTCTCCTGGTGATGAAACAGTGGAAAGGTCAGGATGCTTTTGCATTACTGTTGAGTACAGAGATAACTGTACCATCTCTGAGTGGTGAAGTTATGGGTCTCTATCCTTCTTAGAAGTGACCAGTTTCTCACAACAGAGAAGTTGAACAGGGGGTGGTGAATACACAAGTGAATAATGGTCAAATTATGCATGCTGTAGAACTCTGGCCCACCATAACCTCTGCAGCAACCAGACCAGCATAGTTAAGACCTGGTCAGACAGTGAGCTTCCCTAATTTTTGCCCCCACCCTGACATGCTTCCAACTCAAAACTAAACAGATGTTATGGTTAAATACAGAATGTCTCCTGAAGAGGTCATGTATTAATGTTCAGAGTTGATATAATTAAGTGACAAGGGTTGTCATTTCATTGGTCGATAAATCCATTGTAATAGATTTACTGGGTGGTAACAAAGGTAGGTGGAGTGTGGCCGGAGAAGGTGAGTCTCTGAGGGTGTGACTTTAGAGACTGTGCTTTTGTCTTTAAATCCCCTTGCTTATTGGCTCTCTCTTGCTTCTGGCCTCCATGATGTGAGAGCAGAACCCTTGTTTTCTCCCTCTCTCTGCTTTCTGCTGCTGTGCCCTGAGCCCTGCAGATGTTACCCAGCCTGACATGGACTGAAACTCCAATATCTACAGATTACTGTGAACAAATAAGCCTTCCTTCCTCCAAGTTGTATGGTCAGCTTCTTTGGATTATAGCAGCAATAATGTTGATCAAGACAACAGAGAAAACCAAATATGGCCCCCAAACTATCACATGGAATGCTGTGTTTCTAGTCAGTGCACTTCTATTTCCCTTGGCCAGAGGCATTCCTTTGGAATGCTTTACAAGAAGTCTTTCCCCTTTTTTCCTTTACCATAATGCTTTACCATACCTCTGCCTGCCTTCCAGTCTCTGCTAGACTCAAGGAATGGTGGCTAATTCCCTTGCTATTGCAGTTGCTGAATATACAGACTGTGTTTGTTATCAGCTCCATGGTCTTTACTCACTTCCATACGTCTTAGCAAGAAAGAATAAAGGGCATTCTCTCTAATTAAGAATACTGTGCATATGGCTGTGAGAGAGGAGGAAGTTCTGAGTGGGGGAGGAAAAAAAAAAGGTTAGTCTGATTTAGTACAAGGGTGAAATAGAGAATATTTCCATAATTGTCATTTTTTAGACTTTCAAGATGAATCTTTTCCTGATGCATCATCTCACTCATGACAGACAACTAATACACATTTGTTCAGTGAATGAGGAGATTCTCCCATCCATCTACTGCCCACAACAGTTCCTCAGCTGCTACTGCCTGAGGGACATTACTGAGCTGCTCAGGGAGAGCTGTGATTGGTAAAGGTCTGTTTCATGTTTGTTCTTCCAGTTTCTCTTTCTGTGCTCAGGTTTAGGTTTCATTGTGGAGGAACCCTGGTTTTCCAAAAGTTACTGTTTTGCATTAGAGTTTTTCTATCTAAGAGGATGAACCTGTGTGTTTGCAAGAGTAGAAATGGAAGAGAATATTCTCTCCCCAGATAAATTATGTAAGATTTCCAAATTGTTCAATTCTTTGTATTGAGCTCTTCTGGACACACACTTTATTTCTATAGTAAACTATTAGAAGAGCCCAAAGTAAGTTTTAGTAAATTAAGCAAAGGTGGAAGTTATGATTTTATATTAGACATATGCACAGGATGCAGACCTTCTGGTCAGACTCACCTGGAGTCATGGGCTCCAGGCAGGTGTGATGTGCACAACTTCTTCATGAACTTCCTCTAATAGTTTCCTTGATCTCTTCTACTGGATTTTTAACTCTAATCATTTCTTCTTTCAGTTGTTCTTTCTTCCTTCCTTTTATTGGGGGGGGTACTGCGAATTGAGCACAGGGCATTAAACCTCTCAGCTATACCCCCAGCCCTATTTTATTTTATTTTTAAACAGAGTCTTGCTAAGTTAGTGAGGATCTTGCTCAGTTGCTGAGGCTGGCCTTGAATCTGTGATCTTCCTGTCTCAGCCTACGAAGTACTGGGACTGCAGGTGTGTTCCACTGAGCTGACCTTTCCTAGTTTTTGTTGTGACACTTTCTTACTAACTTCAAAATTCTGATTTATGTTTTACACACTATGGAGTGTGCACACATGAACATACACATGCACATACACATGATTTTATAAATAGGGATCACTTCCTTTGAGACACCTTCCCCAGCTTTTCTGACTTTAGACCACACTCTCTGGGGCTCACTTTCTTCTGTACCTCTCTTTCCTATGACTTGTCTTGATTTGAAACTTTATACATTTTTTCTACCATCTGATTAACCTTTGCCTCCTTCAGTAGACTGGAAACTACATCTGTTTTTGTTCATGATTTAGCACTATACTTGGCACATAGCAGTGGTTCAATAAATCATTGCTGAGATGACAGAATAAAAGTATTGTAGTCATCTAATTGGCTGTTTTCACATCTCTTTCCTTGGTAGGTCGTGCTGATTGAGTGGATACCACTGGAGGCTTAATAAAATGCCTATTGTTGAACTGGTTGTATAAATCTAATGTCATAATACCATTCTGGGGAAGTGTGAATCCACAGAGCATCAAAGAGGAGAGGCAGATGAGGAATGACAAACAAAAGACGTGCAGCCTGCTCCGTGTCTTGCAGAAGACAAGTGATTAAATGAAGGGTTAATCCAATACCTGCAACAGCATTTGGACGTATCATCATTTTGATTTCTAAGGCTGTTGAATAACTAGTTAGTGATATAAAGAACTTGGAATTATAATGTAGTGAAACATTTGGTCTGGGAACGAAAAGCCTGGCATCTCCCTTCTATTTTGTTTAAAGATAAAGTCTCTGGACTTCAAATTTCTTATTTTAAATAAAGATTTTGGTATACATGCATTATTAATTTTCTAAGAATTTTTCTAACATTCTCTGTGTTTAGTAAGACAAGGCAGAGCATGGAATTTGGATTTTATTTATTTTACTTATGTGGGACACAATCTTGTAAATTTTGTTTCCTATTCCAAAAAAGTGAAGCACTTCTAAAAGAGAACTTAGAAGACAGGAATATGGTCAAACAAAACTTAAATACAATATTATGCATGTACAGTCATGTGTTGCTCAACAATGGGGCTAGATCCTGAGGAATACACTAGTCACCATTGTCATTGTGCAAATACTATATAGCGCTCTCACAGAGAGACAGTCACCATGTCCCTGGACACTGTAGTCTTGGGATCATTGTTGTATATGCAATTTGTGGTTGACTGGAGTGTTACCTGGCTTATGACCATGTTTTTGTGCCCAACCCAACCTGTTTTCCCAAAATGACTCACTACAGTACATTCTCCCTCATAAACATATCTGTCAATTGATGGTACACTACCTTAATTCTCTACTTTTGTATATCTGATACATGTTGTGTAGATAATGTGGATGATTTTCTCTATCACACTAGGAATGCATGGTGGTACAGTGTAGGAGTTTGTGTCAGACACAACTAGGCTCAAACCCCAACTCTGGCACTCACTTGTCTATTTTACAACTGATTTTATTGGCTCTAAATCCTCATTTCTTCCCTTAATGTGGATGCTGAAGATATCTTCTTCATGTTGCAGCTTTTGTAAGGACTGCAAGGATTAATTCAGAGTGGGAAGGAGCAGGTGTGAGGGAGTTCCCATTATATTCACAGCACTGTGTATAATACGTGTTCAACCAAAACACATCCCGCATTGTCCACCGTACTCAACAGGCTTCTTAAAGAAAATGGCTCTTCATTGTAAATGCCAAGCCCCTATAAGCAGCAATTTTCAGAGTCAGAGCTTAACAGAGGCTGATGGTTGGATTGAAAGACTGCTCAATACCAAAAGGAAACATAGAATTGAAGGCTGTTTTCTTGGGGTCAGGGGAATTTGATGGGGGATTAAGCCAATAAAATGCAAATGTCAGGGGGAGCACAGACAAGATGGGAGACTTCATATGCAGGGTGAACTATTTTAGAGACTCTGCTGTTGAGATCGACTGAAAAACTATTATCTCATTAAAGTGCTTTTCCTCTGGCTCCTCACTGCAGGTTGGCAGCTTTGTAAAACTGTTGTTCATTATTTCCTGGTAAATCACAATAGAAATGCTTGGGATTGTGTGTAAGAACTTAAAGAATTTATTATGGTTTATTCCATTACAATAAACACCAAGAAAGCCATAATGGTACAGCATTTATTATATAGTATCATCAACCTTTTTATATGTTAGACACTGTCTCCACAGGCCTGCTAATGGTATAGAGGCCATAAAACCTTTACACAATAATGTTTAACCATATCTGAAATAGTGGAATCTTCTAGAGGTTGCAGAAGTGATCTGGGTCTTAAATCTTTTGTAAGAGGATATCAGACATACAACAAAAAGCCTCTGGGATTTTCTTTTCCAGAAGAGGTGACAATTGCATACTCAGTGCTTGTATACACATAGCTGCCCTGTATGAAAGCATGTACATAAGTAGTCACAATGGGTAGTCACTGGGTACTTCAAATCAATGTACTTCAAAACAATCATTTGGGACCAGGGAGCACAAAATGCCTAAATTTCAACTGAACTTCCTTGTTAGGTTCTATTTGCTTAACGGGTCTCAAACCAAATTTATTTATTTTTAGTTAACTCCTAGAAAATAAGTATTAATGAGTTGAAAAGGAATAGATTAAAAATGTTAACTTGTTTTTCATCATGAACCTGAAATGAACATCTCTGTCATGACATTTGAGTAACTATCACTGATTTCCCCCCCTTTCCACCTGCACCTCCTTCTTAATTCCCCCTTCCTTTGTTTTCATCCTTTATCCTTTATCACTTCCTCTGGTTCTCACTATTTTTTCGAAGTTTGAGATGAACCTTTTTCTTGTCATAAAATACAACAGCCCTTAGGCAGAAAAGAATTTTAGGATGTCATTCTATCCAAGCCCAGAGGTTCATATTTAATTACCCCTGAAAGGCCACACAGATAATGGTTGATTGGCTCTTATACCTCATTGCCTCCTTTTCAGCATAAGCGGTAATGAGAAGAGATGACTATCTATGGAGCAGATCATCTACACCCTGCTTTAGGTCATAAGGCAGTATCATCCTGGGGTGACAAAGGGAAATTCAATGCCAGTTCTCTGAGTGCATATAAAACTATCAGCACACATGACAGTCTCACAGCCTTGGGTATGAGTATACCATCTCCTGTCCGTCTGCATTAGATGAATACTGATTGGGGAGGGTGGAGCAATGCCTTGTAGACTATGGTTTTGGCTGAGCTGGTGTCACACACCTGTAATCTCAGTACTTAGGAGGCTGAGACAGGAGGATTGCAGGTCGAAGGCTAACCTCAGCAATTTGGAGAGATTCTGTTTTAAAATAAAAATAAAAATAAAGTAGAGCTGGGGGTTATAGCTTAGAGGTAGAATGCCTCTGCTTTCAATGCCCAATACTACACATACAAAGAATTTGATTCCAACTAAGCAGTTTCCATGTGAAAATGGATCATGGTACCCCATGCTCAGTGCACTATGGTGTGTGTGTGTGTGTGTGTGTGTGTGTGTGTGTAATGAAAAATTCTTCTTTGAGTGAGTAATGAGTGAGAATTTACTGGAAAGTTGGCTGGTGCTAGGAGCAAAGATTTTCAAAATGAGGAGCTGAATGATTTCTTTTGGTCTGTGAACCTTGAAGCATTTGATTAAAACGAGCCCAAGTAGAACCTGGCAGAGAGCAAAGGATCATTTCCATCAGGAGAATGAAACAAAAATTTTAAATACTTTTCATCTGTTTGGTTCTTAAGCACCAGAAACAGACATTACCTTTGCCATGTGATACCAGAATGACGTGTGGCTTCTATAAACACATTAATCAGTTTTGTCAGGATAGACACATGATTATTTCAACCTAAAAAATTATCAGAAGGAGGTTTCTGTGAAAGTTGCTGCAGGGAAATCTCTGGTGCCCCCTTCAGGTTGATCCAGGCCCCTCTCAGTCCCAGCTGCCTTGGGCTCACTAGCAGCAGAAACAGGAAGGCAGCCAGGTCAGCTTGGAAATGAACATTGACTCTTCCTTGTTCAGTTTGGCCCTGTGCACTGTCATTAGTATGATAATATGTTTTGTAGGTTATGGTGGCAATGGGGTCTTTTATTTTATTTATTTATTTATTTATTTATTTATTTATTTATTTATTTATTTATTTTTTGCGGTACTGGGAATTGAACGCAGGGGCATTCTACCTCGGAGCTACACCCCCAGCCCTATTTTTTATTCTTTATTTTGAAACCGAGTCTCACTAAGTTGCGGAGTGTCTCACTAGGTAGCTGAGGCTGGCTGCGAACCTGGATCCTCCGGTCTCAGCCTCCTGAATGCTAGGATTACAAGCATGCGCCACCATGCCTGGCAATGGGGTCTTTTAATAACTTAAAAATTGACATAGTCATGACATCAGACTTTTGCAATGGGAACTTTGTGCCAAAGTGGGAGGGGCAAGGGAATATATTGCTTTTTAAAAGTGGCTGTGTGGGCAGAGGCTTTGGCATGAGCTTTGAAGTTGGCCAGGGTCATGCAGATACTCAGGCTCTGAAGGGGAGGAGAATCATTGATCTTCTCTGAGTGGCAGTCTCAAAACTTGTTAAAGGAGCACACAGCCCTGTAGTTAGAGATAATGTAGGGAGGAAGGGGACAGAGTGAGCAACCAATGAATTGCAGTTATAATAATTAAGAAAATGTTTGCCTAGTGACTGCAGAGCATTAACTAAATCACAGGGGACAGTTAAAACTACATAAGACATATATTTGACACCATTTATGTGCAATCATTAAATGATGCTTTCCAATACATAAAGCCTCTTCACACAGCAAATAATAAGGCACAGAGTAACCACATTCCATCTGTGTGTGTTTGAAAATACATCTTCAAGTTCTCTGAGGCTTGGTTAGGACCTGGAGAAGATGGATATTCTAACTGCCTGACTTAAACCCCCACCCAGGCTAGACACTGGCTGTATGCAGTTAGCTCATGTTTCTGGCCACATGCAGGGCTTCATCTGAGGAATCATGATATTCAAAAAACACTTTTCAAAGATTGCAGTTAGAATTAAACAATCCCTGTGTTATGGTTTAGATATGAAATGTCTCTAGGAAATCTCATGTGTTAGGCAATACAGAGAGGTTTGGAGGTAAGGCATGGATGGAGGAGGTGGGTCACTAGAGATGTGGCCCTGGGGACTGTCTCCCTTGCCCCCTTTTCTATTTCTGCTTCTTGGCTGCCATGAGGTGACAGTAGCTATCCTTCTGCCATGACCTAAAGCCCTGCTGCCAAGTGTTTTCTGCCTTGGGGCCAACCACCTGTGGACTAACCCTGTAACACTGTGGCCAGTAAACCTTTCCTATCTAAGGTGTGCTTGTCAGGTATTTTGGTCACAGATACATAAAAACTGACTAATAAACCATGAAAGCATGTAGACATAGGAAGTACTCAATAAATACTCATTATTTTAGTATTCTTAGTCTGAGTTAGAGATTTGCGCAATAATAGAAAGCTAGAAAAGCCCATCCTGATAGTGTAGTGTAATATTTGTGTCTCAGAGGCATTTTAGGAGATAGCTGACCAATGAAACCGATGGTCAACTCTTAAATTTAACTCTTTATTATTCCACACTAACTGAAAAACTATGTCAGTACTCCGGACCGTTCCCCCCACCCCAACCCTGTCACCCCGAAATCAAATATCTTTAAAGCGATATTTGGATGACTTATCACATCATAAATACAAATTGGTTTGGCAGTGATTGGAGGATCTAAGAACTGACTGATTAGAAGTACAAAACCTTTGTTACCTAAACAATTAAATTAGCTTAATACCAAGGGGGACACTTGTATGAGCCGCAGTTGAAGCTAAGGCTGGCACGTGGATGGGCTCTCTCTGCAGAGAACAGGTGAGGAACAATGAGGCCCGAGGGTGTTGCTGTCTTGCCTGTATATTCTTAACTTCTAGAATCCTACAAGAATTGTCAGCAACTCATATACACATGTCTGTGCCCCCCTGGAAAGTTCAGACAGGATGTGGTCTCATTAAAGTTAAAGATAGAAAGATGGGTATGTGCTGGAGAAAATGGTTTTGGATAACTTCGATTAAATCTCAGTGGTTTCTCTATCTATGCAATTTCCTCCCACAGAACCTAGTAAAGAATGACACCTTGGAGTGCCACAAGCATTTTATTTTACCACATGAGGAGCACACTAGACACATTAAAAAAGGGAAGAAATTCTATAGAATAGATGGCAGCTTCATAACATTTTTAATTTTTTAAAAAAATATTGAATGTATTCCTATACTTTAATGATCTAGAATTTTCAGGGAACCCCTGGGAAACTTGAAGGTTATGAGAGAAATAGCCATTTAAGAGAGGAGACATTTTAGTCAGGTGTGGTGGTGCCGGTCTTTAACACAGCTCGCCTCAGTACTTAGTGAGCCCTCCACAACTTAGTGAGACCCTGTTTCAAAATAAGGAATAAAAATTAGGGATAGGGTGTAGCTCAGAGGTAGAATGCCCTTGGATTCAATCCCCAGTACTGAAGAGAGAGAGAGAGAGAGAGAGAG
>PVLC010025151.1:0-23935 GCA_004027655.1 Graphiurus murinus
TGTCTTCCTGGAGATTGTTTTAGTGGACATGGACAGACAATAAAAAGCATGCATAATAAATTAGTAAATTAAATAGTATAGTTTAAGGTGATTCAGTATTACGGAAAACTGAACATAATAGAGAGGAATAAGTAATGGGAGTGGGGTTGCAATATTGCATAGAGTGGTCAGCATAGGACTCATTAAGAAGGTGATATTTGAGCAAAGACTTGATGAGGTGAGGTAACTAGCTACTAAAAATCTGCACAAAAATAATCTCAGACAGAGAAGACAGGTAATACATTAGTCCTACAGTAAATACATTTGAGTGCTTAGGAGGTGGCAGGGAAACCAGGGTGACTAGAGCTAAGTGAGTTGGGACAGTAGCAAGAGATGAGCCAATGGGATAATGGGAGCCAGGTCTTTACCTCTATCTGCAGTGTGGAGTTGGGTTTTTAATCTAAGTGGGAAGCCAGCGCATGAGTTATAGCAGAAAGGTGACATGATCTCTTTTACGTTTAATACGATCATTATGGCTGCCTTGTTAATAGAAATCCCCAGAAGAGCAAGGGTAGAAAGGAGGTCAGTTATGGTCAGATTTTTAGTACAATTGCATATAAAATCAGCACTTCTCTAAGGCAGTGGTCCTCAAGACGTGGTTACCAAATCAATGGCATCAGTGTCACCTGGGAACTTGTTTGAAATGAAGATTCTTGGACTTGGCCCCATGTCTACTGAATCAGAAACTCTGGGGAGTGGGGCTCTATCATTTTGTGTTTAAGGAGCTCTCCAGGGGATTTTGACTTAGGGATTACACTTGCGAAGCACTCTAAGGTTTGGGGGCTTAAAAAGGATGAAGTTGACATGGACTGGGAGGGGGAAGGCTGCAGGGGGAATCAGATTTGGCAAGGTTTGGGGATGGATCAGGGGTCAAAGTTTGGACCTAAGAAGGGTGTGATGTCTTAGACATCCAGATGGCAAATATGCAGAGTATGTATAAGTCTGGAATTCAGGAGAAGAGGTCTGAGTTGGAAATAGAAACTACAATATGGTTTATGTTTCCAAGAACAAAATATTATAGTAGGTTGGATTGTAACAGTGGATATTTATTGTTCGATGGTTTCATTTTAACTTTCAATACAAGAAACAGGAAACCAAGTAATAAAGACCAAAATAGATGAAAGAGGTAACCAAGTATCTATTCAAGTATGCTAAGAAACTGAAGGATTTAGAGGGTATATGTCCCAAATCTCTATCCATTAATTGTAGAGAAATATTTTATGGTAATCTTTTCCTGTTTTATCATCATTAAGTTGAGGATTCCTAGTATGTTAAGGGTAAAATTTAGAACTGGTAAGACTTTCCAAAGTCATTAAATAGCTTGTGCATGTGGGTATTTTTAACATAAAATGTAACCCAGCATTATTGGAGGATTACTAAACAAACCTATACCTTACTAAGCAATTCTAATTTTGGGGCGGGGGTTCCCAGTAATTTTTATGGAAGGTGAGTAGTTAGGATAGTATGGAGAGGTGGGATTGGGTTTAGTAGACCAGTTCTAGCAGAGGGAAATGCAGTAAGGACAGATTTTCTTCAGCGACTCTATTGCATATGGTCATCTAGATATAATTACCAATGTTTCCTTGGTACTAGCAGGTATTAATATTTACTATACATAAAATCCTAGAATCAAAATATGATATTTATACCATGACACTCATAAAATAAGTTAAATGAAATAGCAAAGCTAATTAAATAGGCCAACCACCTGAAAAATTAAGGATTGAAGTAAAACAAAGGGATGTCCCACTGAAAGAAAAATATCTGCTTAAAAATAATAAAAATAAAGAAAAAGCCATGTTTCTCCTGACCCTGAGTCTATTCTTTGTATATTTTTAAAAAGTCATTCTAAAGGCCTTTCATACTCTGCCACCTTAGCTGCTGAGATATAATCTTTACATTTTGCCCAGTAAGTAAGTTCTGAAAATCATGACCCTCTTTTGTCCCACGGTGTAATCTGACCTACCTATCATCATCAGGGGACATCTGGGATCCATCTTATCTTCCCCACTGCCTAGATGATTAACCAGAAAATGTTTTGAATTAGATTTGTAGATGGCAGAACTCCACGGACTGTATGAATTATAATGGGAGCAAATCAAAGGTCAGGTTTTATTTTTGTGTTTTTAAAGAAGAAAGCCCTGACACAGTTAGGATTAAGTGCTTAAAAATTGGAGAGAAAAGCTGTTATATTAAATGGCTGAGTACACTAATTCATGGGATCATCTGTTACAAAGAAAATATATTTTCACAGAGTAAGGAAGCCCTATGCTAGTAACTTGACACAGAACTGTCAATCCACAGGTGTGTTACAGTTTAGGAGTCCAGAGAGGGAAAGGCATTTGATGGTTTTCTCCTGCTCTGTTTCTGCTTGAAGGTGTTTCTGGAGATGCACAAGAGTCTGGAAGTTGGAATCTTGAGTCCAGCTCACCCTTTGCACACCATGATTTTTACCAAGTTCTAAGGAATAGGATGAGTTCCAAGTAGTTTTAATTGTCTTCATCATAACATCCTATGTACCAAGTTCCAAGTAAAAAATATGTAAATTAGAGTTCATTTGTTTTTTTCTTCATTTTAACTATATCCATTGAAGCTGATTGTTATTTGTATCATTAATGTTTTATGAGTGCAGAAATCTCACATTATATAAGTACTCTTTGCACTCAGTATAGCCTAAGGAAAACGACCTCTCCTGGTCAGAACTATAACTTGTGCTATGAAGCATTTCCAGAAGCTCATATTTCAAAGATGATGCCCAAGAAAAGTATTAAGTATTTTTCATAGTAGTTTGGGCATCAGTTTGTGAATCTGACTTTTAGGAGGATCAGGGAGTATACTGGTTTTAACTAGCCAAATTATAATTTAAAACTTAAAAGCTTTGCAGATTGTAAGTTTCTATACCAATAAGAGTTGCTCTGCTGTTGTTCTTTGTGTCATTATTACTTATTAGGATACTTGTGGGACAAGAGGCTAGAGTGACTTTTTCTGAGTTTCCACTGCTACAGCTGGAGGATCCCAGATGCATTAGGGGTTCAATGAATGTCTTGAACTATACTTGAGAAGTTTTGGGCTCAAACAAAGAATGTTTTGCCAAATCCTTTTTCTCTTAATTTTTGAACACGTGTATTTCAAGGGAAATTTGATTCATATGTTTCTGATTCATTTACACTTAAATCATCAAAATGTTATTTTGTAAGAGCTATTTGATGTCCAAGAAGCTTTCTCAACCTGTTTTATAAGTCCTCTTAAGTCTTCTTCTTGAAACAGGAAGTCATGTTTTGCCAAGTACAAATAAACACATCAGAAAGGTTCCAGTTCAGATTCCAACTCTGAACTCCAGGTTTTAAGGGCATTCTCAACTTAGCAAACTACATCTTCCCACCCCTATAAAAATATGGGCAGAGGAAAGACAGTAGCGATAAAAGTGAGTAACGGTATTCATAAGCAATATTAGTCTGAGATATTTTCCAGTTATGAAAAATCACAAAACCCATAACAGGTATTCTTATTACCATTGTATGCAGGTGAATTGCAAACAGGAACATCTGTCTACATGTTGAGTCTCTATAGTATAAATGTATTTACTGGTTTCATCACAAAAAAGGAAACCTTAAAGTCTTAACATTTTACCTTCATTTTTTACTAGTTTTACCTTTGTCTGCCTTTGCGTCTTGCTTGTTTGTAGGATGAATCAATACATTTTATGGAAAAGAATAAACTCATAGGAGTTTATGAGTTTTATGTCTGTCCTAAGATGAGGTAGCATCAGCAATTTAAAAATGTAACTCACAGCTGGGCATGGTGGCTCACGCGTGTAATCCCAGCATTTGGGAGGCTGAGACAGGAGGATCTGGGTTTGCAGCCAGCCTCAGCTACTTAGTGAGGCACTCCACAACTTAGTGAGACCCTGTTTCAAAATAAAGAATAAAAAATAGGGCTGGGGGTATAGCTTGGAGGTAGAATGCCCCTAAGTTCAATCCCTAGTTCTGCAAAAAATAAATAATAAAATTAAAATGTAATTTACATTCTTTTCTTGGAATTAGAAAAATGCAGAAATTATCTCTGGTTCATATTAAGATGTCTCCTAATTATATCATACCCTTCATACTTTAAGGTAAAGGTGATTCAACCTGACCCCAGGAATTCTCTTCTAGATAGTTCACTTGCATTTGGTAGGGAGGGAGCAAAGGTAATTTGGAAAGGGGATTTGGGACTATTTTAAACAATTTCCTCAACGTTTCATGAGTCTACTTCAATATCTCCTCTATATTACCAAATAATCAAATGACTCCTGAAATGATAGGTATTATATAAAAGCAAATATTTTATTTTAACATTATTAATTAAATGATCAGTTTAGCTATGGAAGCTCCCATGCAGTGACCATCAGGGAGACTTGTGGATTAAAAATTAGGTTTATTAAAATTAGGTTTGATAAACTAGCTAAACAAAGGGAAAGAAACCTCTTTTTTATATACTTTTATTGGTGCAATGTAATTATATAACATAGTGAGATTCAGAGTGATACAAACATGCATGCACCCATCAATTGATATATTTCCTTCCATATGCTACCTCACCCCAACCTTTCCTCCCTCCCCAAACGTGTTAGTGAGATTGGTAGTGAAACCTTTTTGTATGGACATAAACTGATTGAACTGTTCCCTTCTTCAATCCTCATTTTTCCCCTCCCACCTCCCTCCCTAACCCACTTCTGCTATTCTACTGGTCTCTCTCCTCAGTTGAAGACCCTTTTGCTTCCTATTTTCATTCTAACTTCCACAGAGGAGAGAAAACATATGATCCTTGACTTTTTGAGAGAGATTCCATATTGTCTCAGATGTGGAGATTTAGGGACGCTTATGTGCATAGTTTGGGACTGAGGTTAGTAATAGAGTTGTTTGGGGACAGAAATTAGTAAGTGAAGTCTAGGCAGATATTGTTAGAATTTATAAACTAAGTAAGTTGTACCTGTTTTTGGAACATGAGTACATGAAAGGTTCATGTTAAATCAGTTTGTTTGTGCTCTTATCTTGGTATAGAGGGCCTGGAAGAAGCTGGTGTCAAAACACTGAAGCTGAGTTTGTGCTAGCTGTCACGATTTGATACAATTTACTGGTTTTGTTATCCATAGCATAGTTTTGCAGGTTGTAGTTTTCATTTCATTTCTCACAATAAAAGGGTAAATATCTTGTATAAAAGGCACTTATACTATTTATTTATTTACATATTTTTTAAAATTAATTATATCCTATAATTTAAGAAGTTAATAAATAATAAATTTTAATCATATATTTTCAGACAGTATTCAAAAACCACTTAAGCCTTATTGATTACTAAGCGTCTTTATGTTGTATAAATTATTCTTTTTCTTTTCTACTATATTATTTTCAGTCTGAGAACATATATAATAGTGACATTAAAATGCCTCTGGGATTTTACATTGTCAGTCATTTAATGTGCATCCTAAATACATATTTTAATGTTTATACCCTACCTTGCCTAGAAAGATTTGTGCTCCCTTAAATATCAGAGGCTTGTGTGCTTCTTAATAGTACTGCTAAAGTTTTGGAAGAGTGTAGAATTCCATTTTATAAAATAAAGAACAATGCTGTTCTCTGAATGCATATATGAATGCAAAGAGATTTGCAAAGAAAGAAACCTTGCTTAGGGAACTCTCAAAATGATAATGTAGTAACCAGGAACTGCTAAAGGTTATATGCAAATTCTTTAGGACAAAAAGAAAGTATAATAAAAGCCTTTCCATGGCTAGTCTAAAATATTTATAGTAAATCTCATTCTGAATGCACATAGAATAAAATAGACTTGTCAAAAAGCCTTTCCAAGGGACAGGCAATATTTATCTTTTTACAGCTAACTTTTAACCTTTTTCAGGTTATCATTCATTAGATAATTGACAATATTAATCATAGTTTTAAATTTTGAATTTCCTATTATGAAATATACATTTAAGAGAGTCTTATTTTACACTGGTCCTTGCCAATATGATTTAAAATTCAAATTGAGAAAATCTCCTAATTCTCCAACTCTTTCTTTTCAGTGGTCTCATTAAATAATCATAGTCCCAATACCAATCTCGATATCTATGCAGAAGGGAAGGAAGTGGGGGTTGGGATCTGGAGGGAAATGCACCAAGTCTTATGTGCATGTATATTCTCTCATTCCATATCAGTGTAATGTATTATTACAATGGGCCAATGAAAGTATTAACAACTTAAAAATAAATAAAATTTTAAAATAATCATAGTTCACACTACCATGTCTCAGTATCTTCCTTGTGCCAGTAATTGGCCATCCTAAATTCATGAGCCTCTCATAACAACCTTGATACCAAGTAGAATTGCTGCCTGTCTTCTGTTCAGGGAGACCCACTGTATTGCTGCCAGGTACCCATTCAAGGAGGAAGTCCATGCTCTCTCCCCTGGGCTATACTGCTTGAACCTAAAGCAGTGCGTGGGCAAATGATGGCCTCTCTTTTGTCCACCATGATTAATCCTCGGTAACATATAGTCTAAGTCCTAGGGGAAAAAACAAAAAAAGCAAGCAATCCCCTAAAAGCTTCTGAATGAAATTATTAAAACTTTTGCTGCTTGTCATTAAAATAAAGAATTGTCATAGCTCTGAATGTCAGGACTGAAAGGGACAAAGATGCTTTGTGTAAATCCCAGGTTCTACTTAAATTGAAAGGATATCACAGTATGGAAGAGTTCATGTTCCAATGGACAGCTTTCAGAAAATGCATTTCAAGATGGTAGAAGATCTATTTTAAATTGGATATTTTCTCATTTAACTGCAATCAGAAAATACATTATAAGGTGATTACTTTCTCAGATTTCTTTATTTCGAGGGCCAAATAATCACTTAATCTTTAAAGATATGTTAGGGTCCATCTGTAATGATCAGAAAGTTACTTTTTTGTTGTTATTTTTTGTTTTGTTTTTTATCTCTAAAGGCCACCTAGCTGCTCCAGTTTTCTATTTGGGGCTACACCCCCAGCCCTATTTTTTATTCTTTATTTTGAAACAGGATCTCACTAAGTTGCAGAATGCCTCACTAGGTAGCTGAGGTGCACACTTGTAATTCCAGCATTTGGGGCTGTCTTCTTAACTTCCGTGTGTCCCCCACCCTCTTTCTCTCTCCAGGACTGCCCACCAGAAGCAGGTGATTTCCGAGCCCAGCAATGTTCAGCTCATAATGACGTCAAGCACCATGGCCAGTTTTACGAATGGCTTCCTGTATCTAATGACCCTGACAACCCATGCTCACTCAAGTGCCAAGCCAAAGGAACAAGTCTGGTTGTTGAACTGGCACCTAAGGTCTTAGATGGCACTCGTTGCTACACCGAGTCTCTGGATATGTGCATCAGTGGTCTATGCCAAGTAAGTGCTAAATTCTTCTAATTTAATTTGTGCAGAAGGCTTTCATGCCTTTGGGTAGTTTTTGCATAGCCCCACTATCTGATCATTCGGTGTTACCATTTCTAGATTTTATAAATGGTGACAAAATCTCTCTTCAGAAAAAAAAAGGTTGTATCTTGTATTAGGGAAAAGTAGACTAGACTGGGGCTTTACTTTCTTTCCTTGAGTGACTCTTGAATGTGGAAGAAGAAAAATTTTGAATATTATGTATCACTTATATACTAAACTTTGAAATTACTCTAGCTTGGTTGGAGAGAGAAGAGAGAGAGAGGATGAATGTGTGTGTGTGTGTGTGTGTGTGTGTGTGTGTGTGTGTGTGTGTGTGTAGGCATTGCTTTTAATTTACTTAGAGCTTCAGAATAACTCTGGTAACTATGACTCTACAATTCCCAAGTCAAGTGTAGGAGAATATATTCCTTCTTTCCTGTAATTCTGATTGTACCGAAAATTCATACAAGTCGTAGAGAAAGGCTTGGCAGTGTCCGCTAGGTTTGATTTCAACCAGGTAACTCTTTAAAACAGGATATCGAAGACATTTGATTTCTGGTATCAATTCATCAATATCCACTTTGGGTAGAGAGTCAATAAGGTGACAGAACTGATATATTTACCATGTTACTTGCCTCTTTATTTTTAGGTGCACCTTTTGGATTGTGATGACCAGCCTAGTTTTTGGAACAAAACTAGAGCAGTTTTTCTCTGTCTTATTATTGATCATATACTTTTATGTTTCATAAAGTAGATATTTTGAGAACATTTGTCTTTCCCAAATGATATTATTTAACTTTTCTCTCTTCACAATCTACAACATCACAACCAACAATATAATAAAAACATAAAATATGTATTAAGAATTTGTTTTATATTCATATGTTTATTTAGAACATAAGTCTACATTCTGATGTAAAAGGAAAAACTGTAGTATAAATTACTAAAAGAGAAGTGAGATGTAAGCCAAGGCTTTATGCATGTAAAACAAAAACAGAAATACTAAACATTCATAATGGTTAAAATCAGGAAACAGCGAAATCTGGGAAACGTCAAGTGCAAGGATTTCTTAGGTAGGAGAATAGAGATGATGTACACATCTCTGAAAGTTTCGTTATATACAACATGTGTGGATTTCAAGTGTATATTTGAACATGGAATTTTTCTATTTTAAAGCTAGTGAGGGCCTTAGGGATTATCTAATTGCTACCTTAAAAAGAAACATATTCGAACAACATCATGTGTGATATTTTACAAATATTTGTAAAGTTATTTGTGATTATTTATAAAACTCCCAAATTTCCGGTGATATTGAAATGCATTTATGAGATCTGAAAAAGCTTCAAAATAGTGGAGAATTATAAAGCAAACAAGTACAGAAAAAGGACTGTATTGTAGGGAATGGCAGGTAACAGAATAATTTTCCTTAGGTGTGTAAAGTGTTTGAGTAAAGCAAGGAAGATTTTTATTTTGTAAATGCAAAAGCCAAGGACCAGAAAATTTGCACGATCTTCTGAAAGTTAAATGGTTGGCCATGGCAGAAATAAGACTAAATTCCAGGTCTTCTAAACTCTAGTCTGATGTTGTTTTTACTGTATTTCATTGCCAGATGAACCAAAATAAACAAGACAGGTCAGCAAATTAGGTTTAATTTGTTTGTGTTGCATGGGAGCTCAACGTGGTATGTTCTCCCCCCACTACTCCCCACCCCTGGAGCTATTTCTGCCAGTTGGCTTCATGTATCTTGGCAACTGAAAGAAAATCCTATCTTAGCAGCTAAAGAATAGATTTTATATGTAGTAAATATGGAGCCATAATGCTAGACTTTGGATTACAAGTATAAAGCATGCCTCTTTAACTTAAATTCGGAAGATTCTATTCTGTTAGATTTGGGAGCAATGCAGTACTGGGGATTGAACTCAGGGGCATTCTACCTCCGAGCTACACCCCCAGCCCTATTTTTTCTTCTTTATTTTGAAACAGGGTCTCACTAAATTGTGGAGTGCTTCACTAGGTAGCTGAGGCTGGCCGTGAACCCAGATCCTCCGGTCTCAGCCTCCCAAATGCTGGGATTACATGGGAGCAAATTTAAATTACACCATATTTGAAAAGAATTGTGACTGATACATAGAAACTATGATTTTTTTTTTTATCATTTTCTTATCTATTTGTCTTATAAGAGGCAGTAGTATGGAAAGGTAATGGAAAAAGTTTGCATATGAATACTACAATTGTTTTAATTTAGCTGGGGAGCAGAGTAGTCCCTAGTGAAAAGAGAGAAGTAGTTTTAGAGATGATCACAGAGGCCTGAATGGCAGACAGGAGTATGGTGAAGAGTGGGAGGCCAAGAAAGAGATTTAGTGGTGAAAAGACATAATCAGAGTTTTTCTTTAGAAAGATTATTATAGTTGCAATTATAAGAAGCTTGCAGTAGAAGGCCCTAGAGGGAAGGAGACCAGCTGCAATGGAGGCTCTTGCAGCCCAGGAGAGAAACATTAGTCTGGCCTAGGGCAATGACAGCAGAATCAGAATGGAAAAACTAGAAGCTTCCATTTTGTTTTTGTTTTTGTGGTGCTGAGGATTGAACTCAGGATCACTTGTATGCTAGGCAAGAGTTCTACCACTGGCTATACCCCAACCCTAGGAAACTCTCGTCTTTATTATAATGAAGGCAAGGATAGAAAGCAAGAAATCAATTAATCATACCCCAGGCACCAAAAATTATAATGTAGTATGTATTTGTAAGGGATATACTTCTGCGTCCTTCCTATTCCAACCATCATAGCCCATGTTTTCATGATTAAACCCTACCAGAATTTTCTAAAATAAGTGGAAAGACTGAGGAGAATAAGATGATAGAGGAATAAAGATGGAATACATAAATGTAGTATGTACTTTTTCAGAAGACTGAGTGAAATTAAACAACAAAAGAAAAGTTCTAGCACTCACTGCTACCACAAAAAGTTTAACCATATAAATTCCTCTCTACTCAAAATAATCCCTTAATTAGCTTGCATCTTTATATTAATAAGTGTTATTTTCAGTCTTTGGAAAGAAGCATTTAAAAAAAAAAAAAAGCCCTAGGCAGCATAGTAGTGCATACCTGTAATCCTGTACTTGGGAAGCTGAGACAGGAAGACCACAGGTTCAGGGCTAATGAATGGTAACTTAGACCTTGTTTCAAAATAAAAATACAATAAGGCTAGGGAAATATCTCAGTGGTAGAAGACCCCTGGGTTCAATCCCCTGTAAAAGAAGGAGGAGGAGGAGGGGAGGAGAAAGTAAAAGGCTTATTTTCATGTTTTTAAAAACACTCGTCAGGAACTTAGATGTGCAGTTTTCCTAAGTAGATTCTCCCAGTTTCCTCAAAACAAAACAAAACAAAACAAATTTCCTCAGCCCTGTTTTTCCCTTCTCTTCATTTTTTGCCCCATTTGTGGAGGTTTATTAGCTTTTTCTCTTTGTTTTTGTCTTATTATCATCTTGTGTAAGCTACTTCAAATATTTTAAGCCTTGACAGTTACAATTTTAAAACTGTAAAGAAGCAAATATCTGGGTTTAGACATCATCTGACCTTGACAGAAAGTGACAGCAAAACTATAAAGAGTTGTCTCTCATTACCAATTTATTTCAATTTTACCTGTCTAATACTCTCCTAAGACCACTTTTCCAAAACTGTTTGGGCCCTTCTCTCTCCAAAAGACCTTGCAGTCCCAGGCTTCTTAGAGCCAGAAGATAGGGCATATGTTAACAGACAAAGCTAGTTCATGGAGAAAACTAACTTTCAAATTAGTGGATTACCTTGATTTACTATAAATTTGTACCAGGAAAATTCTAGAATCATTGCTGTGTACAATATATATGTAATTCTTACTCTGTAATAATAAAACATCATAGTAGGTAGTAACTTCATTTTTGTAATGGTAGCAGTAATTATACTAATGGCTTTCATTTTTGAGTGACTACCATATCTAGGAACTGGATGTATTTTTTTAGATATTTACAATCTACATACTTAATACCATTGTCTTCATTTCTCAGATGTAGTAACTGAGGCATGGATGATTATATGACTGGCCTGGAGAATCCTCAGGTCTATCTAACTCCAAAGCTTCTATTCTATTCTCTCAAGGCAGGTGGACAGAGGCGGGTATCATTTGAGAGTGGTCCCCAAATTTGGCTGCAAACCAGAATCCCTTAGGAAGCTCTTAGAAGACACAACTCTTAGGCCCTGTCCTCTAGAAATTCAGACTTACTTGTTCTATGTATTTAAAATCCTCTCCCTCTGATTTTATTGTGAGGCCAAATTCATAAAACATTTATGGATTGGAAAGCAGGTAGGATTTAAAGATGAAAGACATGATGTGGAATCTGGCTCTTTTTAATGAATGGTGAGATCTTGGTCAGGTTATCTAACCTTCTTCAACTCTGTTTTTTAATCTGTAGGAAGTGAGATTGTCTCACAGACCATAGAGTACCAAGGGAGACAATGGACATGAAAATGTTTGGCAAACTGTAAAGAGCTATAGAACTGTAGAAGCTCCTGAAAGCCTTAAGTTGGAAAAGATATTAGAGTAGTTGTTCCTTATATAGTCTTTCATAACCCTGTAACATTTCAAATAAAGTTTACAGACAGCATGAGATAAAGTAGCCAACTTCTTAACTGGTTAAGTTAAGGGCATTAAAAAAAAAAAAAAAGAAGAAGAGAAAGAGCTGGAAGTGTAGCTCTGTGGGAGAGCACTTACCTAACATGTACAAGGGCCTGGATCCAATCCCCAATCCTCCCCCCACCACACACAGGGGAACAGAAAGAGATCTACCATCGACAGTCACTGGCATTGTTTTACCATTGAAATGTTAATAACAGGAAAGTAATGACCTAATTTTAGACTGAAGGACACTCTTTTAAATTGAATATAGTTTGCCTTATAAGAAAGTTATTACCCTGTATTTTTTTTTTTCTCAAGAGCACAGACCTTCTCACTAACAGTGCCCCACAGACCCACTTTGGAAAACTCTGCCTTTGAGGTTTCTCTACCTCAGCCTCCAGAAATATGGCTGCACTAGGTCATGTGATTTTCCCAGGAGTTCACAGCTAGTGAATGGCAGACTAGAGGTGAGAGTGCAGCAGTATTTATCAGCATTTTAAAAATATGTTCCCAATGTTATTTCTTTATCATATTTCATGGGCTAAGATTTTGTCCAGTTTTAATTCTGTCATTAATAGTATAAAAGCCATAAGTTTAGTGAATATACCTTTTCAAACCATATTCCCTCCTTTTCCTCCCCCTTTCCTATAATCTGATAACCCATCTCCAGGAGTTCATTGTGTTGATGTCTCTTCCACAGTACATCTTAGGTTGAGGTTTTCATTTGCTCATGATTCTAAACTAGATAAAGCAGGAATAGGGAGGCAGTTTGTCATAGTTTGAATAACTAAGGATAGAGGCACTGGAGTACTGCTGCCTGAGTTGGATTTTTTTTCCCCAGTGCTGTGAATTAAACTCAGGGGCATTGTACCTCTGAGCTATACCCCCAGTCCTATGCAATCCTCCTGTCTCAGCCTCCCAAGTACATGCATCACTCAAGCATGCATCACCATGCCCGGCTTGGAGCAAATTTCTAAGCCTCTGTTTCCTTGCCTGTACAATGATGATAATAATTGTAACTACCTGATAAGATTGCTGTGAAGATTAAGTGATTGAATGCATTGTAAGTGCTTATAATGTACTTGAAACAATACTAGCTATTAGTATTAATAGTACTCGAGTTATTTCTTACCCTTGTCTTCTTCATCCATGTGGCCTTTTTGAGTGTGTGGTTTAATACAGAGATGCGTATAAAAGGGGATACTGACTTCCCAATGAATGAACAGACCTTCTGTTAATTTCCCATTGCAACCATCTTTAGCTAATAGCTCCACCTTGTACCATTATCAACTCCTGACCCAGGGCAGTGAATTGCATCTTGTATGAAGCTAATGAGCCATCACAAATAGGATCAGCTCTATTAGTACTGCTCTTATTCATTTATTTTCATTATCCAAATTACCCTATTTATATTTGTTGTAAAGCACAAAGCCAGTTTCTGTTTTTACAGTGTTTTAAAAAAGAACAGCATAAATTTACAGATAGAACATGTGCTGCTGTTAAAAATAATTTTGAGGTTATTTTGAAAGCAAATAGAGAAAGGGATGTCTTATTTTCATAATTAATGAAATTCATCAGTTGATACCTAATATATGTATATCAAAAGAAATAGTGATTATAAAATAGCCCTTTTATAATGACTCTACATATTTATAATACTGCTTATTGCTATTTGAGAAAATAAAGCATTTCAGAAAGGAAAAAGAGAATTCCTTTCAAGTAATGCCTTATATAATATTGTTTTAAAATGAATAATATGGTAAAGAAATAAGCAGTAAATGGGATCAAGAAGTTTTGATGTCTATACTTCACTCTGGCAACATTAAAATGAACCATACTCCCAACAAAGAAGTTCTTTTCATTTTTAAAAATTCCTGTGGCGAGTAGTTTGAAATGAATTGAATGGAATGATTATTTCTCCATCTCTGTCTGTGACCTGAGTCACTAGTATCAAATGTCCACCAGTTATTCCAAAGGTGGTGATGTCAGAAACAAAGAGTTTGGCCATTTTCTCTTCTGTGTTTTATAATCTAATTCCATGTGGAAGTACTGTGCTGCTTGAAATATTTAATGTACAGTCCCTTTCTCTCCCCCTTTAAATGAAATATTAAAAATAAAACTACTACTTAATGAATTTACTTAGTTTCTGAAACTTGATATTTGGGGGGTATGGGAGGGTAGTACTGGGAATTATATCCAAGGGTACTTTACCACTGAGCTACATCTCCAGTCTTTTTTTTTTTTTTTTTTTTTGAGACCAGTATTGCTAAGTTGCCTTGGTTGTTGGTTTTTGTTGGTTGGACTCAAACTTATACTCCTCCTGCTCCAGTCTCTCAGGTTTCTAGAATTACAAGCATGAGCCACTGCACCCAACAAACCTTGATCTCTTGTGGTTTCAGCAATCTGCTATATGTTGGGTAGTGAGGTTGCAAAGTTGGAAACAATTTCTTCCCCTAGGGATTATATGTTTGTAGATTTATTATGAAAATTTCTATTATTTAGGTTTTTACTTAACACATTTTTAGAAATTAATGATATACTAGATACCAGAAACACATTAACAAACAGAAAAATAAATCACAGTTCCTGCTGCCCCAGAATTTATACTCTGAGGAGAGATATGGTATGTTTGCAGGAAAGTATTCTATAGTCACTATAATATCTTTCCCTCACTATAAATGGAGTCTTCTTTCTAAGCGAAGATTTTACTTCATTTCTCATCTGTTTGAGTCACTTCAATTGTATTAGTTTGCCTTCAGGCCACATAAAGCCCAAATTTCTTACACGGTGGCTGTCTTCAACTAGGTGGCTTAAGCCAACAAAAATGTATTCTCTCCCAGTTCTAGTGGCTAAAAGTCCATAATCAAAGTGTCATCTAGACCTCCCTTCCCCTGAGGCTCTGGACAGAACCCTTCTTTGCCTAGGTTCTGATAACTGGCCCTGATCCCTGGTGTTCTTTGCTTGCAGCTGCATTACTACAATCCCTACCTCTGGGGTAACATGTCCTTCTATAAGGACAACAGATAGGATTTGATTAGGACCAGTCTTAACAGATGATGGCCTCATCTTAGTTGATTACATCTGCAAAGACCCTATTGCCAAATAAGATTACAAGTAGCAGAGATTTAGACTTTAACTTATCTTGTGGGTGGGGGAAACAATTCAAATTATAATCTGTCCTCTGCCCCACTAAATTCATGTCCTTCCATGTGTAAAATATACAACTGATCCTAACTCCCCCCAAACAGCTTTAATCCATTCAAGTATAAACGCTAATTCCCAAATACCATCTAAATGTTATTAACCCAACCCCAAATCTCATCAGCTAAACCAATAATGGATGAGACTTGTGCATGGTCGTAAACTATTCCTCTATGCAACAAGAAAACAGATCATTGGCTTCAAAAATACAGTGGTGGGACAGGCTGAGGAGACATTACTAGTCCAAAAGGGAGAAACAGGGGAACAGAATCATAGATCCCAAGCATATCAGAAATGATATGAAATCCACTGGATTTCAAGGCTTGTGTCTTGGTGCTCTGTGCCTGCAGGAAAGCCGACCTATCCTCTCAGCCCCAGGAGGCCCAGGCAGCCCAGGCCTCAGCATTCATGCTTCTGCACGCAGAGTCATTCTTCTTTCATTTTGTCCTGTCTCTGTTCATTTAGACCAAGCTTCATGGGAACATCTCTACTGGCATAAAATTCTCAGAAATCATTTCAGTCTTCCATGCAATTCACAAGGGCACAAGTCACTAGACAGGGGGTGGGGGGGTCCTCTATAGGTCCATTCTAGATATCTGCATATCTATTCATATCTCCTGCTAGGATGGTTGATTGGGTTCCATGAGTCACATACCTAATTCTCCAGCAAATGGTTGTCTAGCCCCAAATTTGGTTCTGTTACCAGAGTACATTATCTAGGTAAGTTGAAGATTTTTGAAATCAAATGTTGGTGCCTTTTGCTTACATTTCATTTCTCAGTTTTTACCTTTCCCCTTGCATTTTACTATAACAACAACAACAAAAAAACCTAGGAAGTAACTTCCACAATTTACTTGGAAATCTACTCAGCTAACTATCTGAGTTTATGGCTGTAAAGGCTCCTCCCACTCAATGGTAGAGCATAATTCAGCCAAGTTGTCTGACATTTTATGAAAAGGATCACATTTTCTCTAATGTCCAAGAGCATGGCTCATTGTTTCCTTCTAAAGCCTCACCAGAATTGTCTTTAACATCTGTGATGGTTAATTTTATGTATCAGCTTGACTAGATTGGGGTCATAGAATGCTCAAAGGAAAAGATGAATGAAAAGATCAAACTAGTACCCAGAACTGAAGGAGGATAAAGAGATACAAAGCTAAAGAGATTGTCAGGGTCTATGCCATGAAGATATATGTAATTTATATTAGGAGATTGGGATTTTGTTGAATTGGGGCCAAAATGGTGCCATTGAAATAATCAACAGATGACAGATAAGGTAAGATGTGTATTTTAGCAAGAGTACTCCATCTGCAAGGGCAATAAGTTAAAAGGGAGAAATTTTGTAGTGTGATAAAGAAAAAAAGAGTGATTTTGAGAACAAATCAGGAGCAAAATCCATGTAGCACAAGAGAAAAAAAATTGAGCCGGGTGTGGTGGCACACGCTTGTAATCCCAGCATTCGGGAGGCTGAGACCGGAGGATCCGGGTTCGAGGCCAGCCTCAGCTACCTAGTGAGGCACTCCGCAACTTAGTGAGACCCGGTTTCAAAATAAAGAATAAAAAATAGGGCTGGGGGTGTAGCTCAGAGGTAGAATGCCTCTGGGTTCCATCCCCAGTACCACAAAAAAAAATTTTTTTTTTTAAAAATTGAGAGTTGAAGGTGATGCTAAGGTTTCTAGTTTATGTGAAGTATGGTGCTGTGTTCACTAGGACGTTAAGCCTAGGAAGGGGGGTCAAATTTTGATTTGGGACAATGATAGAAGATGAGGAGGCAATGTGTGTATAGTGCAATATCTGCCATATGATGTTCACCCAGTGAAACTCTATCCTTTATTCTCTCTTCTTTGCTCTGTCTTCCTAATTAAAACGTTTGTTTCCATCAAGTTTGTATAGTCACTGATCTATTTATGTAAGATTAAAAATGTGTTGGGTTAGCAAGTCAACTTAAATGTTTGCTTCTTTCAGGAAAAACTAAAGTCAAAATAGTGTATGGTTTCTTGAATTTCCTTGAGTTATCTTCTCTATTCGAATAATCAAAGGATACAGAAAGTGCCATTCCAGAGACTTGTTCATCTCGTATTATATCCCTCCTCTCTCTTCAGATCCTTTGGTTATTCAGATACTATCACTATTTATAAAAAGGATTCCTCTGCTATATTGGAATGTTTTTCCTTCCCGACATTTAACTTGTGAGGCAGGAGAGTTTCTATAGCTCCCATAGAAAACTTTATTTAATATGCTTTTATTGGTGCATTGTAATTTTACATCATAATGAGGCTGGGGTGATAGGAACATCCATGCACACAGCACTCGGTGTGTTCCCCTCTGGATCCCACTTCACTCCCTCCCCTTCCCCATATATGTTATTTGGATTGGCATTGATAATTATAGAAAAAAATGTTTTTGAATGTTTAATTTTTCCTTTCAAATTAAGCATAGACTGAAACAAACCGTGAAGTAAACAAGACAAATCTAATTTTTTAAAAATTCATTTTATAATTTCTAATACTGTATAGTTAATACAGTAAAATTGTGCATAAAACTTGTGGTTTTTGTGCCATTTCTGTGAAATAACTTCATTCCCATTTTATAAATAAGGAGAATGACACTCATAGAAGGTCATATAACTAGAAAGAGGCAAAGCTATAATTCAAATCCTGTTATTTCTGTTATATGACATTCTTTCCTCTGAGAAAAGATATCTTAATATTAAAGCATAGTATCAGTAAACATATCTCTTTGTTAATAGAAGTCTGAGTCTATATACCTCAAGTTGAGAACCCCAGGGCCTAAGATTTCTGTGTTCCATTAAATAAATGTTCTACCAATACCTGGAAACGTTCTCAATTCATCCTATGATGCTTTGTTTCATTAATGATTCTTTGGGACAATGGTTTGTAGAAACACTGAATGTATTAAATGTTTCCTAATAACTTTAAAGAATTTTACTCCTGTTATCAATAACTACAAGTTTGGTTAATCTCTAAGACCACTCTCACTTGTGGTACCAGCTTCAAGTTTAATGGTCCCCAAGACCATTTTTAGGTTTGATAATTCCAAAGATTCACAGAACGCACCAAAAGCTGTTTTATTCCTGGTTACAGTTTATTATAGCCCAAAGATACTGATTAAAATCAGCCAAGGGAAGAAGTTCATAGAGTAGGATCCAAGAGAGTTCTCAATGCACAGCTTCCAGTTGTCTTCTCATGGTAGAGTTGTATGGGTAACACTGAGTATTATCTTCTCCCAGTAGCAATGTGTGATGATATGCATGGAGTATTGCCAACCAGGGAAACTCACCTGAGTCTCGGTGTTCGGAATTTTTATTGATGCTTGGTCACATAGACAACGTTGACCACCTGGGTGGCTGACCTTAATCTCCAGCAACTCGTTGTGTACTGGTAGCATGTGGCCCAACAATCCCACCACAAATCACATTCTAAGAATAGACTCTTTGGCATGGTCCAAGGTCCCAAACAAAGACATTTTTATTGGCCACAAAACTACAATGGCTTAGAGATTACTGTCCAAGAGCTGAGGGCAAAGGCCAGACCTCTTTTTGGGAAAAGTTAATTATTTACTGCATAGTGACTTCTTGGAACTAGTCTTATTCAACAAATACATGGGATTTATTACTGGTCACTAGGCTATGTGCTAGGGTACATAGAGCAGTAAAAAGGACTCAAGCCCTCTCCTGATACCCATGGCTTTCTGTAGTAATCATAGCAAAGGAAAAAATTTCCTTATCCCCTGCCTTTGCATTTATGATTTCTAACTTTGGAGAATCACCATATTCCTGAGAGAATTTCATGAGAATTACTGCAACATACACATCAAATAGCTATTTTTCTTTTACTCTTGAAGTGTGATGCAGAATGATGCAGCTGCTATGGAAAGCAATCTAGCAGTTCCTCAAAAGGTCACCTATGGAGATACCATATAGCCCACCAATTCTACCAAATGAAATAATATGGCCACCAAAAAAAAGAAAATTGTACTCAAATGTTCATTACATAATAATAGCCCCCAAAATGGAAACAACCCAAATGTCTATCAGCTTTCATCATTTCAAAGAAATTGATAAATAAAATGCGGTCTGTACATACAAGGGAAAATTATTTCTTAGTAAAAAGGGATGAAGTACTAACATAAATGAAACTTCAAAACACTATGCTAATTGAAAGAAGACAGTAACAAACCGCCACTGTTTTAGTTTGTTTTTGTTGCTATAACAAAATAACCGAGATGTGGTAGCTTGTAAGAACAGAGATTTATTTAGCTTGTGCTTCTGGAGGTCAGGAAGTCCAAGAGCATGCTGCTATCATCTGCCAGCATCTGGTGAGGGCCTTCCTGCTGTATCATAACTTGGCAGAGAGCATCACATGGTGAGACAGCTAATATGCTAGCTCAGATCATTCTTCCTCATTTTATAAAGCCACACATGCTGTTGTGGGAACCCCACCCTCATGACTTCATGGAATCCCAATTATCCTCCAAGGGCCCTACCTCCAAGTACCATCAACATATGAGTTTAGGGACTGAGTTTCCAACACAGGAACTCTGAGGGGACACATTCAAACCATAACAGTCACATATTCTATCATTCCATTTTTATGAAATATAAAAGGTAAATCTGGAGATAAAAAGTAAATTAATGGTTGCCTAGGGCTGGGAGTTGGAAGATAATAGGGAGTGACTTCTAATGGAGATAAGGTTTCTTTGGATGGTGATAAAACTGTTCTAAACAAATTTTGGTGATGGTTTCAAAAATCTATGAATACACTGAAACCATTGAAATGTATTTTAAATACATTTTATAGCATGTGAATTATATCTCAAGAAGGACATTTTTAAATGTATAGTGACTCAAGTCTGTGCACTAAGTTTAAAGGTTGTGTGAGCTGTGAGAGTGAACTAGTCTTACTCTCCAATGGAGTTAATGAGACTACTAATCCATTCATTTATCTGGGAGTCCCATCCACTTATTGCTCCAAGAAGTCATGTCTAACCCTAACTATTTCTATGTATTAAAACTGATTTAGAAATTAGAACAAAACAGATTTTTAGTGAGTGTGTGCTGAATTAATGGATAGTGATATCAAGTCACAAGTTGAACATCTTACTTTTTTTTGTTTTAAGGAAATGTTTGGATTCAAGGTCTTTTCTCTAGGGTAGTAAATTCTCAGCAAGGCATTATTCATTTAGTTCCATTATGTGTTAATTAACTCTATTTAATTCACTGAGTGATTTCATGGAGGACAGTTTTGAAACCGAAAAGGAATTTGAAATCTTGCAATTTAATCTTGCATTTTATGCTTGTGACATTTGATGTCCAAGTAGGTTTAATTGATTTTTAGAACAGGTCTGCTATGTGGGCCTGAATCAGGCTCAATGGGGATATGAAAGAAACTGCCCTGATATCCTGTCTTTAAGGAGCATAGTCTTATGATGAGGTTCAAACACAAATACCTATAATCAGCAAGGCATGGTATGGGCTTAAGTTTTAAACTCCATCAGATACAAAGCTGAGGTCTACCTTAAACTTACTATCTATACAATGATGGACTAATCTGTGAAGTTCTTTCAGCCTCAGTTTTCTCATCTGTAAAAATAGAAGCAACAATATCAAATGTTGATAAGAACTGATATGTACTAAACACTTATATGCCAGACACTGTGCTGGATGAGCATTCATACATGCTTTTGCCTTAATCCTCACATGAACCTATGTGAGAAGACACTGTTTCAAAGTGGGGAGATAAGGTTTAGCAAGATTAAGTACCATGGATTCCTTCTTTCTACATATGTTTACTGAGTATCTGTTAATGCTAGACGTTATGCTAAAACACTAGGAAAGCAGCTCTAAGTACATGACCCTGTGGGAACAGGAGGATCATTGTATTTCAGTTTGAGGATGTGGAAGAGGCTCTACTGTCCTCTCCTAAGGTAACCCTCTTCTTCAAACACATTAAGTCCTTCGGTGAAACTCCCCAGGGAATTAATATTCATCCCTCCTCTTGGTACCTGCTTTTCCCGTTTTTCCTTTGTCTTATAATAATGTTCATGATCATCTAGGCAGTTGATTGAGACCATTACACTGGCAAAGAGCACAGTTTACTCAGCTTTATTTCCTTTATATTGCCTTGCTTGATATGACCATTGCATGCACACATACATGAGATCAAGTCAATAAACTTCTCTGTTGGCTATTTTTCTCCCTTGATCATCAAGCCCTTCCTAAGTCATCACATAAATTACTCACCTCAAACGTCCTTTTAATTCTTTATTTGGGCCTTGTTCTCATTTCCTTCAGGCTATGAAACAGAGTCTGTTTGTGTGAGCCTAGATGTGTTTGTCATATAGCAGGCTAGAAGTAATTTAGGATTTGAGGGCTCCTGCGATCCTTCCTTGCGTACCATGGCTTAGGCAATGGCCCGGAGCTATCCAGGAGCTTCTCCACCAAGATAGCTGCTTAGTATATCTGGATGGACCTCCATTACTGAAGTCATTAGATCCTTCCTGAGATTAAATGTACAAAGCACAAGGTTTCCAGGGGCCACAATATTAGTCAGCATTCCAGAGTGGTATAGTGGTGACTTTCCCCAGTGGACAGTAGAAACCGGGTTTGGAGATGGTTGCCTCCTATAGATGTTCCATGATTAAATTGGATGATCCGTGGTCATATTCATTTTAATTAGCTTGTCTTTCTCTATAATTTAACATGATTATCAAGTTTGGGGGCCATAAAAAGATAGTCTTCACAGAAACTTAAAGTATGAGGTTTAAGTATATGAGAAATTTGAAACATTTCATACTTTGTCCTTGGCTTAAAGAAAAGAAAGTTAAATTAAAAACTAGTAGTACAGAGGAAGACTTCTTGAGATTGCATATGTTATGACACTTATCATTTTAAAACGTTGGAAAGTTAGCCAGGCATAGTGGTACATGCCTGTAATTCCAGTACTCAGGAGGCTGAGACAGGAGGATCTCAGGTTTGAGACCAGCCTCAGCAACCTAGCAAGACCCTGTTTCTAAATGAAAAATAAAAATGGCTGGAGATATAGCTCATTAGTAGAAAGACCCTGGATGCAATCCTAGTACCAAAAAAAAAAAAAAAGAAAGAAAAGAAAAGAAAAATCAAACATGAAAGGTAATTAATAATTATACATTGTCTGATTAGCATAATTCCAATGAAATATCAAGTAGTTAGATGAAGGGATGATTTTTTTAAATGTTGGAACTACCTCCCCAGCCCTTCATTTTATTTTGAGACAGGTTCTCACTAAATTACCCAGGTTGGCCTTGAACTTGGAATCTTCCTGCCTCAGCCTCCCATGTAGCTGGAATTATAGGCATGCACCACCACACTCAGCCATCAAAACCATAATAAAAACAATTTTAAGGCATCAGGTACCATCCAGATTTTGAGCCATAAACATAATTTTACCCAAGTTTTAGTGCATTCATGGTTGCCAAAACTCTCCTGGAACAATCCTTACAAGGGGCTGCTTGCCAAAGTCAGGAAAAATCCACCCAAGAACTTCAATTAGTATAATAATCCCCACCTGTCCTTTCTAGTGTCTCTCTGGTTAGACCTCCCTGGGGAGCCCAAATCAAGAAGAAACAAAGTGTTTTTGCTGTAGGCTAACCACTTGTGATCCAAGATAACCTGAGAAATCTAGAGAGGATGGCAAGAAACAGTCTGTGTGGTTAAGAGAGCAAAGAAGCCAAGACGAATTCTGAGACCTCAGGGGATATTTTGGAGTTCTCCGCAAAGCTAATCACAAAGCAGTGCTTTGAGAGGGACCTTGGTGAAATCACCCGCTGAGTCCTCTCATTTTATTGATCAAGATATGGAATGTTGGAGCAGGGATGTGACTTGCTCAAGGTCTCTCAATTAGAAAGTGGCAAAGTCAAGAAAACTCAAACCCAGGTTTTCTGGCTCTAAATCTAGAGATCTTTACGTTAAGTGAAAATGTCTTTTTTTATGTGTGCTTTTAAGAACATTTATATGTAAAGTTGAAAGCATTTTCTTTTGATCTGGGTTATTTATCCACTTTCACTGTCACTCAGTGCATTTTAGTCCCTGACCAAAGTTCCCTCTGTCATGGCCAAATTATCTCAGGAACATTCCATTAACTTCAAAATAGTTATATTATAAAAGAAAACTCAAGTGGAAAACTTTGACAACAATGCAGTATTTTAAAACTATAATGCTCACCATTTCCATACCAGAAGAAATGCCAAGTGCAGCTGGGCAGAGTGGCAAAGTCCTGCAATCCCAGCTCTCAGAGGCTAAGGCAGGAGGATTACAAGTTTGAGGCCAGCCTTGGCAACTTAGAGAGACAGAGTCTCACAAAAAAAGAGAGAGAGAACAAAATGCCAAGTGCAAACCTCCTGGACCTGCAAGCTATAATGAGCTCACAGTGACCAGGAACCAGTGGCTGGCCAGTGCCATGCACACTTGGGTCTGTGATTGCTTTTGACTATGGGTTCAGTTTCTTTGCCAGCAGACTTGCAGGTGGTTTAAAGAAAGAACGTATTTCAGGAAAAGGTACAAAAGTAGGGAGGGGGGAAGCTTGGGAAGAAGTGGCCAAAGTCACATTAAAATAAAAGAAT
>PVLC010025152.1:0-23949 GCA_004027655.1 Graphiurus murinus
GTACTGGGGATTGAACTCAGAGGCGTTCTACCTTCGAGCTACACCCCCAGCCCTATTTTTTACTCTTTATTTTGAAACCGAGTCTCACTAAGTTGCGGAGTGCCTCACTAGGTAGCTGAGGCTGGCCGCGAACCCGGATCCTCCAGTCTCAGCCTCCCGAATGCTGGGATTACAAGCGTGCGCCACCACGCCCGGCTATTTATTTATTTATTTTAGGTATTGGAAATGGAACCCAGAGGCATTCTACCTCCGAGCTACACCCCCAGCCCTATTTTTAATTCTTTATTTGGAAACAGGGTCTCGCTAAGTTGTGGAGGGCCTCACTAAGTAGCTGAGGATGGCTGCAAACCCATATCCTCCGGTCTCAGCCTCCCAAGCACTGGAATTATAAGTGTGTGCCACCACGCCCGCTTTTTTTTTTTTTTGAAACACGGTCTCACTAAGTTGCTGAGGGCTTCACTAAATTGCTGAGACTGGGCACAAACCTGCAATCCTCCTGTCTCAGCCTCCCAAGTATTGGGATTACAAGCATGCACCACGCCGGCTTTTGGTATATATGTATGTAAGTACTTATTTATTTTAACATAGAGATTGAATGCAGGGGCATTCTACCTCCAAGCTACACCCCAACCCTATTTTATTTTTATTTTGAAACAGGGTCTTGCTAGGTTGATGAGAGTCTCATTACTTGCTGAGGCTTTCCTCAAATCTGCAATCCTCTTGTCTCAGCCTCTCAAGTACTGGGATTACTGGCGTGTGCCACTGTGCC
Organism: Graphiurus murinus; assembly: GCA_004027655.1. Classification (NCBI taxonomy): domain Eukaryota; kingdom Metazoa; phylum Chordata; class Mammalia; order Rodentia; family Gliridae; genus Graphiurus; species Graphiurus murinus. The sequence continues at coordinate 770 of PVLC010025152.1, forward strand.
AGCCTTTTTTTTTTTTTTTGCGGTACTAGGGACTGAACTCAGGGGCATTCTACCTCTGAGCTATACCCCCAGCCCCATATATTTTATTCTTTATTTTGAAACCAGGTCTCACTAAGTTGCAGAGTGCTTCACCGGGTAGCTGAGGCTGGCCACGAACCCGGATCCTCTGGTCTCAGCCTCCCGAATGCTGGGATTACAAGCGTGAGCCACCACGCCTGGCGCCAGCCTTTTTTTGCTTTTGTTTTTGTTGCTGAGGATTGAACCCAGAGGCATTACAAGCATGAGCCACCATGCCGGGCTTATTAGCTTTTTTTTTTTTTTTTTTTCAGTACTGGGAATTGAACCCAGGGGCATTCTACTTCCGAGCTACACCCCCTGTCCTATTTTTAGTTCTTTATTTTGAAACAAGGTCTCACTAAATTGCAGAGGGCCTCACTGAGCTGAGGCTGGCTGTGAACTGGGATCCTCGGGTCTCAGCCTCCCAAGTACTAGGATTACGAGCACCACTGCGCCCAGCTTTATCAGTTTTTTGTATCTATCTCTAAACCTTTGTGTGTGTCCCTTCTCGTCTTCCCTCTCTGCTTCCACTTAAAATGTCCTTCTTTCTCCTGGAATCCTAAAACCAATCCCATCCTCCATCTTCTAAGGAGCCCCAAATCCAGGTTCCTTTCTCCCTTAGGCCTGTCTGGAGGCCAGCCCCCTGTAGTCTGGTAAATTTGAACACTTAGTTCTTCATCTTTAAGGGGCCAGGAGTCAGGAACATAATCTATCTCCCTTCAGGTTCCAGGACTCTCCGGGTCCTGAGACAGCGCCACCTCCAGTTCACTAGTGTGTGTGAATACCAGAATCGGCTGCTCTGTGGACCTCTAGTAAACCACATGGTCTTGCCAGCCACACCTAACTCTGGTAAGGTTACAAGGAAACGTGTTGTCTTAGGAATCAATTAAGCCCACCCCAGTAGCTTAATCCTCAAAAATAAACTTGGCGATAATAGTAAAAATTCTTTTGTGTTCATATTATTTCTGCATCCCTTACACACAAACACACTAGAGGGCAGCCCAGGATCTAACCCCTCCTCCCTCAGACCCAGGGATCCAGGCCCCAGACCTCTTCCCTCAAACCCAGAAATCTGGACGCCAGGCCCTCCTCCCTTAGATCCAGAGGTCTGGATCCCAGCCCCTCCTAGCTCAGACCCAGGAGTCCAGACCCCAGCCCTCTTTCCTCAAACCCAGGGGCCCAGGCCCCAGCCCTCCTCCCTCAGACCCAGGTGCCCAGGCCCCAGCCTTCCTCCCTCAGACCCAGAAATCCAGACCCCAGCCCTCCTCCCTCAGGCCCAGGGGTCCCGGCCTCAGCCCTCCTCCCTCAGACCCAGGGATCCAGGCTCCAGCCCTCCTCCCTCAGACCTAAGGGTCCAGGCTCTAGCCCTCCTCCCTCAGACCCAGGGGTCCAGGCCTCAGCCCTCCTCCCTCAGACTCAGAAATCCAGACCCCAGCCCTCTTCCCTCAGGCCCAGGGGTCCCGGCCCCAGCCCTCCTCCCTCAGACCCAGAGGTCTAGGCTCTAGCTCCCTTCTTCAGACACAGGTTTTCTGGCTCCCATCAACCTCCTCCCTACGACCCAGGGGTCCGAGCCTTCAATCTCCCTCCTCTCCTAGGGGCTCGAGCATCGGAATCTAGATTTCCTCCCAGCGGACTTTATTTCTCCCGAAGCGAAAACCCTTCCCCTAAACTGTCACGGTCGGATCCCCTTCTCGCAGTCGGCCTCCCGGGCCCGCCCCCCCTCCGGTCCCTCCCACTTTTCCCAAACAAAGCTCCCGGCAACTTTCCCTCGCTGCGCCCCGCCCGCCCGCGGCTCCCCAGCCCCAGGCCGGGAGGTAGGAAGGCGCCGGCGGGAGTCGGGATCCTGCGCTGGGGTGTGTGAGTTGGGGTGGGAAGTTAGGCGCGATGAGGTGAGGCGTGTGTTTGTGGGACCCTGTCGGAATCGCTCGCCGCCCTCTTTTTGCCTGGGGGTCCGAGTTTGCGCTCGCGACCGAGCCCAAGTGTGGAGTTGGAACTTTCGCGGGAGTTAGGGTGTTGTTGACGGGTGTGAGCCTTGGGAGTGTGTGCGCGGGAGCGGCGGAGGGCTGCGGACCCCGGCGCCGGCATGCGGTTGCGTGAGTGTCCGCGATGTCACTTTGCAGTGAGAAGGATCCCATGCGTGTTTCTGAGCGAGCTGGTGTGCGTGTGTGGTTTGCGGGCGTCGGATCGCCCTTACCGAGAAGGGGAGGGTGTAGAGGGAGGGCTACTGGGCGTCCAGGATGTTCTTCGTGATCTCTTTGGAGATTTAGGACCTGGGGCGGGTATTGGGGGATATCTTTTTCCCCCCGCTCCTCTGTCCCTTTGTCTGGCCACATGGGGGAGGGCTGGGCTGAGATTTTGGCCTACGGGGGTCTTGAACGCCGCAGCGCCACTGGGCTGGGCCTGGGGTCTTTGTCTGCCTCCGCCCCGGGTCCAGGGTCCGAGGGAAGAGGGGGATGGGGATCTGGACTCTGGGGTTCTGGGAAAGCTGTGGAAGACCTGAGGCCTCCAAGGAGGCGGGATCCGACTGTATTGGAAAAAGTTTTCCCCGTTCTTGGCCTCCGGAAAGTCACTGGGAACTTGGGTTGGATCTGAGCCCACGGCGCAGGGGGGAGGGGGAAGGGGCGGTGCCAAGGGCCGGAGAGGCGGTGCCCTCGCCGGCCAGCCCCTCCCCGATGGGGGTTGTGGGAAGCTGGGGGAGGGGACGCCTGGGCCCTTTGTTCTGACTTTCCAGATGGCTGGGCGCCCCTGTCCCCCAGCCTGTGGCTCTGTGGACGCCCCTCCCTGTCCCCCAACCTGTGGTTCCGTGGGGTCCCTGTCTCCAGCCTGTGGTTCTGTGGGTGCCCCTGTCCCCCACCCAGCCTGTGGTTCTGTGGGTGCCCCTGTCCCCCACCCAGCCTGTGGTTCTGTGGCTCTTTCCTGGTTTCTGCATCAGTTTCGATGCTGAGTCTCGATTCCTATCCCATTGGGTCACTGTCCCTCTCTGTCTCTCTGAGTCCTTCCTCACTCTTTGGATGTCTGTCCCCGTCTCTCCAGGTCTCTGAATCTCTCTCTGTATCTTTGCCCCCTTTCTCTGAATCTCTGTCTTTCTCTGGGTCTCTGCTCAGCCTTGTTCGACCTGTCCCCCTCCCCCCTCCTTTTCTAGCAGCTGCTGCGGGCACCTGTTCTGGGGTGGGACTGGAAGGTTTCAACCTCACTCTCCTGGGCAACTAAACCCAAACTGACTCCTGTCTTTAAAACCAGTAATTCATATCCAAAGTTTCAGCCCTCATGGCCCCAGGCATTACTCTGGGGTATTCAGGACTTCATCATAATCCAAGTTCCTTTGAAAACTCAGGGGCAAACAGCTCCCTAAGCTGCCCCAGAAATCCATTCACCATCTCCTCTAGGATCCAGGGGTCCAGGCCCCAGCCCTCCTCCCTCAGACCCAAGAGTCTAGGCCCCCAGCCATCCTCCTTCAGATCCAAGAGTCTGACTCCCAGTTCTCTTCCTGCAGACCCAGGGGTCCAGGCTCCAGCCCTTCTGGGAGTCCAGGCCCCAGCCCTCCTCCCTCAGGCCCAGGAGTCCAGGCCCCAGCCCTCCTCCCTCAGACCCAGGAGTCCAGGCCTGATCCCTCCTTTCTCAGACCCAGGAGTTTGACTCCCAGCCCTCATAGCTAAGTCCCTCTGAGTGGATCGGAGCAAGCTTGCTGAATTCTGTGTTCCTCCAGGCCCAGATGGGGGAACCCCGAGCTGGGGCCCCCCTGGACGATGGCAGCGGCTGGACAGGCAGTGAGGAGGGCAGCGAGGAGGGCACCGGCGGCAGTGAGGGGGCTGGGGGAGATGGGGGCCCTGATGCAGAGGGCGTCTGGAGCCCAGACATTGAGCAGAGCTTCCAAGAGGCCTTGGCCATCTACCCACCCTGTGGCCGCCGGAAAATCATTCTGTCTGATGAAGGCAAGATGTATGGTGAGTTCACCCTGTCTATTGGCCTGCTCTCCACCCCCCCCCCCAGTAATAATGACAGTAATCAACATTAGTGGAGCTCTGAGCTTTATTTCTATAAAAATGCACTGTAAACAGGCAGGGCACGCCTGTAATCCCAGTACAGGAGACAGGAGGATCACAGGTTCAAAGCCAGCCTCAGCAACTTAGTGAGACCCTGTTTCCAAACAAAAAATAAAATAGGGTTGGGGCGTAGCCTGGAAGTAGAAGGCCCCTGGGTTCCATCTCCAGTATCACACAACACTCTAAAGTAAAATAATACAAAATAAATAAAAATGCATAGTACCCCTCTATGATTATGGCTTGGGAACTAGCCTTACAGTTTATCTGCACAGATGCAGAAACAGGCCATGGAAGGTTGAGTGATTTGCTTAGGTCACAGGGTGAGCATGTATAAGAGCTGGGACTTGCTCCCAGTAGCCTGGCCCCATATACTTGAGGAGTCCTGCAGCCAGGCATGCTGCAGCCCTTTGGTCTGTTCCTGCTCTCTTCCCTGGTGTCCTCTCTGTCAAGAAGTTCTGCTAACAGTCTAACTCTATTCTCTCCTGAATCTTTAGGTCGGAATGAACTGATTGCTCGCTATATCAAGCTGCGAACGGGGAAGACCCGGACTCGAAAACAGGTCTCAGGACTGACTTGTGGGCTTCTGTGTGTAGCTGGCTTGTCTCCTTAGGGCCGTCCTTTCATGAACTGGTTCTGGCTTAACGAAGATCTGGTTCACGTACTTTCACTTGTTTTCTCATTATGTCTGGTGTCTGATCTAACTGCCTATTTGGGGATAGTTTCCCTAGCAGTTGTATCAGAAGCAGAGTGTCAGATAGACCAAAAGAGCCAAAGAGGGTAGCCAGGTACGGCAGTGCATGCCTGTAATTGCAATACTTGGGAGGCTAAGACAGGAAGATCGAAGGTTTGAGGCTAGCTTAAGCAACTTAGCAAGACCCTGTTTCCAAACAAAAAATAAAAACGGCTAGGGGAGGTGGGTGTACACACTTGTAATCCCAGTACTTGGGAGGCTGAGGCAGGAGGATGACAGGTTTGCGACCAGCCCCAGCAACTTAGTAAGGTCCTGTTTCAAAGTAAGAAATAAAATATGGCTGGGGATGAATCTTAGAGGTAGAATGCCTCTGAGTTCAACCCCCAGTACTACCACCAAAAAAAAGAAGGACTAGGGGTTGTAGCTTGGAGTTATGCACCTGGGTTCAATCTCCAGTACACCCCCGCGCCCCCCTCCCCCCCCCGCCACACACACACAAAAAGCCAAAGAGAGAAGGATGCAGAATGGCAGAAGGCTTGGGTTTGCTGGGTCTGGAAAGCTCAGTGGTATTAGTGAGGTCCTGGGCATAGTTGTGCTCTTATGCTGCAGAAACCCCAGGTGTTCTGTGTGTCTGTCATCTTCTGTGTTCTAGCAGCTCTGTGGGTTGCCTGGAGGAGGGAAGGGGTACTGTGGACACAGAAGCTGGTGGCTGTGGCCCCAATCTGCTTCTCTATCAATCTCTCCAGGTCTCTAGTCACATCCAGGTCTTGGCTCGAAGGAAATCAAGGGAAATCCAGTCAAAGCTGAAGGTAAGGACCAAGGCACACACCCTAGGTTGGGTTTGGGGCACAAAGACCTAAAGTGTGGAAAGATATCCAGAGAAAGAGAGGGACAGAGATTCAGAGAGAGAGAGGGAGGAACAGAGATTCAGAGGTTGAGGGCAGAGACCCAGAGAGAGGGGGGCAGATCCAGAGAGAGAGGGGGCACAGAGTCCTGGGGAGGGGACAGATATATATGTATTCTCTCTCATATATGTACATATATGAGAAAGAAAGAGAGAGAGAGAGAGAGAGAGATTAATTGATTCAACGGAGAGCTGGATGTGGTGGCGCACATTTGTAATCCCAGTACTTGGGAGGCTGAGACGGGAGTATCATGGTTTCGAGGCCAACCTCAGCTATTTAGTGAGACCATTTGTAACTTAGTGAGAACCTGTTTAAAAATAAAAGAATAAAAAAGAGGCCTGGAGGTGTAGCTTGGAGGTAGAATGACCCCGGGTTCCATCCTCAGTACCCCAAAGAAAGAAAAAGAGGGGGGGAGTCACAGATCCAGAGAGGAGGCCAGAGATTCAGAGAGAGAGAGAGAGAGAGAGAGACAGACAGACAGACAGAGAGACAGAGAGAGACAGAGAAACAGAGAGATAGAGAGAGGGGGATAGAGGTGCAGAGAGAGAATGAAAAACAGATTAGGGGGGCAGAGACCCAGAGAAAGAGAGAGAGAGAAACAGATCCAAAGAGAGGGGGACAGGGACCTAGAGAGAGAGAGAGAAACTCAGAAAGAGGGAGACTAGCCAGGTGTAGTGGTACACGCTTGTAATCCCAGCACTTGGGAGGCTGAGACCAGAGGATCCCAGATTCGAGGCCAGACTCAGCTACATATCGAGGCACTCTGCAACTTAGTGAGATCCTATTTCAAAATAAAGAATAAAAAATAGGGCTGGGGGTATAACTTGGAGGTAGAAAGCCCCTGGGTTCAATCCCCAGTGCCGGAAAAAAAGGGGGGGGGGGACAGAGACCCAAAGAGAGAGGGAGAGAGAGAGACACACACACACACACACACACACACACACACACACACACACACACACACACGGAAACCAGGGAAACTGAGACCTAGATAGAGGACTGCCTCTTGGTCTCCTCTGGTCCACCTTTCCATTTCCCAGCCCCCAGGTGGCCTGCTTGTGCTCAGAAAGCTTCATTTTTCATTTTCTTTTCTTCATCTTCTAGATTTCCTAAACCCTCATTTTCTTCCCCTCTGGGTATGAGGTCTTTTCTGCCTCTTCTTTTAGACTTGAGAATAGTCACTTCCTGTTCTTTTGTTTGTTTGTTTGTTCCCAGAAGCCTTCCTTTCCTTTCTCTCTGGGTCTATTTATTTTTTATTATTATTATTATTATTATTATTATTATTATTGAACTCAGGGGCATTCTACCTCCGAGCTATACCCCCAGCCCTATTTTTTATTCTTTATTTTGAAACAGGGTCTCATTAAGTTGCGGAGTGCCTCACTAAGTAGCTGAGGCTGGCCTCGAACTTGGATCCTCTGGTCTCAGCCTCCCAAGTGCTGGGATTACGAGCGTGTGCCACCACGCCCGGCATCTGTCTGAGTCTAAAATCCGGCCTTTTCTGTACCTTCCTCGTTTCCTCTCTGTTCTATCTGCACTAGGAAACATTCACCTCTTATTCCCTCCGGATCTGACATCCTCATTTCCTGTTGCCCAGGCACCCGGAAACCTCTACTTCCGGCTCATTCTTGACCTACAAAGCCTCATTACAGTCTTTTATTCTGGCCTTAGAAGCCCCTCTCTCTCTAGGACAGCCACCTCTGCTTCCGGTCCCATATCCATCTCTTGATCCCTCATGGCCCCATTGCTCAGTTCAGGGTGGCAGGGCTGCGCGGGCTGTTGGGACAGGGAGATGGAGAGTCCTGACTTCATTTCCTAAGTCATGTTTTCTTTCCTCCTCTGGCACCTTCCCCTACCCCCTCGGGCAGGCCCTGAATGTGGTAAGTCCCCCTGCCCATCTTCCCACCTGCTTTTACCCCAGACAACTGCCCCATCCCTGGGGAGACCAGGAGGGGCAGAGGGCTCAAGGGAAGAGAGCTCAACCCTCCCCCAACCTTTGTCTGACTCCCCAGGCCTGCATCTCCCCCTCCTTGCCCCGCCCCCTCCTTGCCCCACCCTTGCTGCCTGCCAAGTTGACTGGAGCTGCCCATTAACTCAGACCTCCGACTTCCCCCCTCAGGACCAGGTTTCCAAGGACAAAGCTTTCCAGACAATGGCTACCATGTCCTCTGCTCAGCTCATCTCAGCACCTTCCCTGCAGGCCAAACTGGGTCCTGCCGGTCCTCAGGTGGCCTGGGTTGGGGGTTGGGGGGGTTGGGCTGGAAGGGTGGGGCTGTGGTTGCCAAAACAGGACCATCTGACCAGCCCCTCCTCCTTTGTCTCCTTTCTAGGCCACTGAGCTTTTCCAGTTTTGGTCGGGAGGCTCTGGTTCCCCCTGGAATGTTCCAGAGTGAGTACTTTGTGTTCTGGCTCAGCATCAGCCCTCTTTTCTTTCACATCTCACCTTCCAGCTCCCACCTCCTTTTTGAGCACAGGTTCTGAATCTAGGCGGTTTGGTTTGAGTCCTACTCCTGCTCTTTACTGCTTGTGGGCCTTTGGGTAGGTGATTTCAATGCTCAGAGCCTCAGTTTTCTCATCTCTAAAATGGAGATAGGACTGAGCGTGGTGGTACACACCTGTAATCCCAGTCCTTGGGAGGTTCAGACAGGAGGATTGCAGGTTTGAGGCCAGCATTAGCAACTGAGCAAGACCCTCAGCATCTTGGCAAGACCCTGTTTCAAAATAAAAAACACGAGCCAGGCGTGTTGGTGCATGCTTGTAATCCCACTACTTGAGAGGTTGAGACAGGAGGATCCCAGGTTCGCAGCCAGCCTCAGCTACTTAGTGAGGCCCTCTACAACTTAGTGAGCTGTTTCAAAATAAAGAATAAAAAATAGGGCTGGGGGTATAGCCCTGAGGTAGAATATCCTTGGGTTCCATCTCCAGTACTACAAACAAAACAAAACAAAACGAACCTGGTGTGGTAGTGCATGCTTGTAATCCCAGTACTTGGGAGGCTGAAACTGGAGGATCACAGGTTCACAGCCAGCCTCAGCAACTTAGTGAGGCTCTCAGCAACTTAGTGAGACCCTGTTTCCAAATGAAAAATAAAACACCCCAGAGGTAGAAGGCCTTTGGGTTCTGTCCCCAGTACCACAAAAAATAAATAAATAAATAAATAAAATTAAGTTAAATGATGTAAAAATTTAGTTCTTCAGACATAAGTCACATGTGGCCTGTGGCTATCACATTGGACATTGCAGATGTGGAACATTTCTATGAAATAGAAAGTTCTGTTGGACATCACTGCCTCCCTACCACAACTTTTGGCCTGATATCTGGTCTCTTGACTGCTGATCATTTTCTTCCCACTCGTGACCCTTCATGCTTTCTCAAATCCCCCGTCTAAGTGTTTTCTCCCCATATTCTCAGACCTGCTTTCTCTTCTCTTTCTGCCATTTGTGAGAGGCACCAAAATGCCACTATCAAGAGCATGGGTTTCATGGACTCATACCCATTGCACCCCAGCTGTGTGGCTTTGGGTAGGTCGGTTAACCGCTTTGTGCTTCAGTTTCCTCATTTTTAAAATGAGAAGAGCAGTAATTGCACCTACCTCATCGGCTGTGAGGCTTCAGTAGATTACGCACACACGTAATGTGCTAGCCCAGGGTCCTGTTGCTGGGGGGCCCCCTGCCAAATTAGCTGGTACAGTTAGCATCACTTCACCATTCTGACCATGGCTTCCTCTATCCCTAGTGTGAAGCCATTCTCACAGACACCGTTCTCCTTGTCACTGACTCCCCCATCTACTGACCTCCCAGGTAAGAGCCTGCTCTGTGCCCTTCTGTCTCCTCCAGTCTGTTTCCTTCAACCTTCATTAATCAGGGGACACATCTTACTGGGGTAGGGTGTGTGCGTATAAAGGCAAGCGGCAGAATTTACAATGGTTTAGGAGTATGGCTTCTGAAGCCAGGCATGGTGGCTCACGCTATAATTCCAATACTTGGGAGGCTGAAACAGGAAGATTATAGGTTTGAGGCCAACCTCAGCAACTTAGGGAGACCCTATTTCAAAATAAAACAAAATGAGGCTGGAGGTGTAGCTCAGAGGCAGAACACCTCTGGGTTCAATCCTGAGAACTGAAAAAAAAAGAAAAAAGAAAAAAAGTATATCTCTGGGGGAAAAAAATGATGGCTTCTGGAGCCAGGCATTGTTCGTTCATATTCTGCCATTTGCTAGTTTATGAGATACTGGAAAGTGTATTAGTCAAGACTTTCAGTTGCAAGTGATAAAAACCAAATCCAGCTAGATGAAGGAAAAAGAAGAGGAAGAGGAAGAATTAACACAATCCAGAATTCTGGCTTTGGGCACAGTTGGATCCAGGGCCCCTAAGGTAGTACCAGGCTGGCTTGTGTCTACTTTCCTCCATGTTGGCTTCATTCCCAGGCAGGCTCTGCCCTGCTCGCAGCCAAGATGGTTTCCAGAAGTCCATGCTGATGTGACCCTGAACACTAACATTAGTGAAAGTGAGTCCCTAGCTCCCTCAGTTTCCACACATTAATCACTTAGGTGAAGTAACATAATAGCCAATTTAAGGGTATCTTATATACTAAAGGCTTTAAGGATTCCACATAACACATCTGGAGATGGGTTGCTCTGCTGGCTCAGCAGCTCAGCAATGTCAGAATTGGCATCTCTGTGGTTCCTTTGGCCTCTGTCTTATTGTGTCATAATGGCTGCTGGGACTCCAGGCATCACATCCCAAGCAGGACTTGGCCAGGGCCAAAAGCTTTCTCCTCCCAAAGTTCTGTCTTTTTCATTCAGGAAGAAACTCCTTCCCAGACGCCCCCCAGCAGATTTCCCTTAACGTCTCATTGGCTAGGACTGTGTCACATGGCCACCTCTAGCTGCATGGGAGGCTGGGAAAGTGAGTATTTAGCTTTTTCAGCTTCTAAGTGGAGGCAGGCAAGAGAGAACAGTGCCTGAGGTGGTCAATAAATGCTAGCAATTTTTGTTATTCTCTCTTTCTAGGGTACGAGCCCCCCCAAGCCCTCTCACCCCTGCCTCCACCTGCCCCATCACCTCCAGCCTGGCAGGCTCGGGCTTTGGGTACTGCTCGGTTGCAGTTGGTGGAATTTTCAGCCTTTGTGGAACCGCCAGATGCAGTTGACTCTGTGAGTGAAATTTTGGGATTGTCACTGGGAGGTTTTGGAATGTCCAGGGTGATGGGGAAGGAAGGCATAGAACAGTGCTTCCCAGACTTTGGCATGGGTCAGAATTGCCTGCAGGGCTTGTGAAAACAGACTGCTGAGCCTGGCATGGTGGTGCACACATAGAATTCCAGTACTTGGGGGCTGAGACAGGAGGATTGCAGGTTCAAGACCAGGCTTAGCAACTTAGTGAGATCCTCAGAAACTTGGTGAGACTGTTTCAAAATAAAAAGTAAATAGGGATGGGGATGAGGCTTGGAGGTAGAATGCCTCTGCATTCAATTCCAATTAACCTACTACCAATAACAACCAACAGAGTGCTGGACCCCATTTCTAGAATTTCTGATTCACTAGATCTTATTGGGGGGGTGGGTAATTGAAAATTTGCATTTCCAAGCAGCTTCAGGTGATATTGATGTAGGCAGGAGACCACACTTTGAGAACCATTAGCATAAAGGAACTGGAAGGTTATGGGGTCCAAGATTTGACAGGTCAGAGAAACTCCTCCCCAGGACATCATTCATTCACTCATTCATTCATCCATAAAATAAGTACTTGGGAGGCTGAGACAGGAGAATTGAAGGTCCACAGCTAGCCTCAGCTACTTAGGCCCTCTGCAACTTAGTGAGACCCTATTTCAAAATAAAGAATAAAAAATAGGGTTGGGGTTTAGCTCAGAGGTAGAATGTCCCAGGTTCAATCCCCAGTACCACACACACAAAAAAAGTATGAGTTTCTACTCTTTAATAGCTTTTGTGTTGCATATGAGGAATCTGAAGAATCACATCTTCTCCTGGGCTAGGATGGAGATGGATGCTATACCATAATTAGCAGTCCCACCTCTCAGGAACTGAACCATAGAAGTTTCTTACTCATGTAACATTTCCCTCCCTTCCTTTCTCTCTCCCTTTCTTTCTTTCTTTTTGGTACTGGGGATTAAACTCAAGGGCATTCTATCTCTGAGCTACATCCCCAGGCCTTTTTTATTTTGAAACAGGGTCTTGCCAGTTGGGTGTGGTGGCATACACTTATAATTCCAGTACTGGGGGGGGGGGGTTGCTGAGACAGGAGGATCATAGGTTCGAAGCCAGCCTCAGCAACTTAGTGAGGCTCTCAGCAACTTAGTGAGACTCTGTTTCCAAATAAAAAATAAAATAAGGTTGGGGATGTAGCCTGGAGGTAGAAGGTCCCTGAGTTCTACCCCCTGTACCACAAAAAAAAGAAAAAAGAAAAAAAAAAAAAAAAAAAGAAAAGAAGGGAGGGAGGAAGAAAGGAAAGAAAGAAAAAAAGAAAGAAGAAAGAAATCTTGGCTTCCCAAGTACTGGGATTACAGGCATGCACCTCCATGCTGGATTCTCACATAACATTTCAGTGTGGGTGTTCAAGCAGGAACCTTCCACATGGTGATTTGGGGGTCCAGGCTCCTTCCATTTTGTGGCTCTGCCATTTTCTACGGCTTTGGAATCTGCCTTTAGATCCTCTGCATCTGGCCAGCAGATGGAGGAAGAGGAGAGGCAAGATTGTGCAGGAAGTTTTATGAGTCTGGCTTGGCAACTATCAGGTCTACTCCCACCCCATTGGTCAGACTTAGTCATGTGATCAAGACTAAGTGTGAAAAGGAGCCTGGGGAATGTAGTTCAGTGCTGTGTAATGGACTCGGGGGTTTGTAAACACATAGCAGTTTATGTCACATAAACACCAGTCAAATTACTAATCATGCCTGTAATCTTGGTACTTGGGAGGATGAGAAAGGAGGATCATAAGTTCTAGGCTAGCCTTAGCAATTTAGCAAGACCCTTAGAACTTAGTGAGACCCTGTTTCGTCTTTGTTTTTGTTTTTATGGTACTGGGGATACCCCCAGCCCTATTTTTATTCTTTATTTTCAAACAGGGTCTTACTAAGTCGTGGAGGGCCTCATAAATTGCTGAGGCTGACCGCGAACCTGTGATCCCCCTGTCTCAGCCTCCCAAGTACTGGGATTACAGGTGTGTGCCACCATGCCTGGCTGAGACCCTGTTTCAAAATAAAAAATATAAGTGGTAGAACACCCCTGGGTTCAATCCCCAGTACCTAAAATAAATAAATAATAAAAAGAGAAAAGAAAAAGAAAAAGCCAGGCATTATGGTACACACTTGTAATTCTAGTACTTGGGAGCCTGAGACAGGAGGATCATAGGTTCATGGCTAGCCTCACAACTTAGTGAGGCCCTCTGCAACTTAGTGAGACCCTGTTTCAAAATAAAAAATAAAATAAGGCTGGGGGTGTTTTTCAGAGGTAGAGAGCCCTTGGGTTCAATCCTAAGTACCACAAAAAGAAAGAAAAGAAAAAAAATCACTATAAAAGGTGATCCTGGTATCCCAGTTGGAGCAAAAGCTAGTTCTTTCAGTTGCCCACAAAGATTCATGCCATCTGACCTCCACTCCTGTTCTGCCTTTACCTCCTGTCTGCCCACTGTGGTTCACTCTGCTCCAGCCACCCTGGCTTGCTCTTGTGTGTGTGTGTGTGTGTGTGTGTGGTACTGGAGATTGAATCCAGGGGCATTTTACCTCGAAGCTCGACTCCCAGCCCTGTTTTATTACTTTCTTAACTTTGAAACAGAGTCTCACTAAGTTGCAGAGAGCCTAAGTCACTGAGACTGGCTGGTGTGTGCCACCATGCCTAACCCAAAGGTTGATTTTTTTTGTGTGTGGTACTGATTTTTTTTTTTTTTTTTTTTTTTTTGTGGGGCATTCTACCTCTGAGCTACACCACCGTCCTATTTTTTATTCTTTATTATGAAACAGGGTCTCACTAAGTTGCAAAGAGCCTCACTAAGTAGCTAAGGCTGACCTCGAACCTGGATCCTCTGGTCTTAGCCTCCCAAGTACTGGGATTACAAGCATGCGCCACCACACCCAGCTCAAAGGTTGATTTTTTTTTTTTAATTTTATTGCTCTGCCAGTAGACGGGGAACTTCTTGAGGTGAGGCATTTTGTCTTTTTTTTTTTTTTTCCGTATTGGGGATTGAACCCAGGGGCATTCTACCTCTGAGCTACACGCCCAGCCCTATTTTTTATTCTTTATTTTGTCTCACTAAGTAACTGAGGCTGGCCGCGAACCTGTGATCCTCCTGTCTCAGTCTTCCAGGTATTGGGATTACAAATGTGTGCCACCACGTCTGGCTAGGCATTTTGTCTTGTAACCCAGAACTTAGTGGACTTCTCCTTTCCTGTCTGTTGAATAATGAGTATGTGCTGACATCAGGGAAGTTCAAGGGTTTTTTTTTTTCCCTCAGTACTGGGGATTGAACCCAGGGGCATTCTACCTCCTATCTATACCCCTAGTCCTATTTTTTATTCTTTATTTTGAAACAGGGTCACTAAGTTGCAGAGAGCCTCACTAAGTGGCTGAGGCTGTCTGCAAACTCGGATCCTCTGGTCTCAGCCTCCCAAGTACTGGGATTACTAGCATGGGCCACCACACCTGGCTTGGAAGTTCAAGTTTTTGTGGCTGTGCTTTAGAGTAATTCTCCCTGGGGAGTGGGTGAAGGCTTCCCTGAGTTGATAATATTTGAGTTAGGCTTTAAGAGTTGCATAGGGGTTTGCCATGTGCCAAATTGTATATTCCAGGTATAGAGATGGGTAGAGCATTTAATTTTCAGGGAAACTAATAGACAAAGGTGGGAGCTAGTGAGGTTGCGGGTCGGTAGGCAGGCACTGGCATTGCTGGCATCTGGAGGAGCTGGCCTTGTCAAGCCGAGGACCCCAGACTTTCTCTTGAGGGCGGATGGGGAACCATGGAAAGGATGGAGGTAAAGAGATCCTATCTGATTGTGACTGAGAGACACCTCCAGAAAGGGGCATATTTGAATGAACTTGGGCCTATAAAGAGATAGAAGAGCTGTGTGGTGGCATAGTCTTATAATCTCAGTACTTGGGAGGTCAAGACCAGGAAGATTGCAGTTTTGAGGCCATCCTCAGCAACCTAGCAAGTCCCTGTTTCAAATTAAAAAATAAAAAAGGAGCCGGGCGTGGTGGCGCACGCTTGTAATCCCAGCATTTGGGAGGCTGAGACCGGAGGATCCGGGTTCGAGGCCAGCCTCAGCTACCTAGTGAGGCACTCCGCAACTTAGTGAGACCCTGTTTCAAAATAAAGAATAAAAAATAGGGCTGGGGGTATAGCTCGGAGGTAGAATGCCCCTGAGTTCAATCCCCAGTACCGCAAAAATAAATAAATAAATAAAAAATAAAAAAGGCTGGGGTATAGCTCAGAGGTAGAATCCCCAGTACCCCCCAAAAGAAAAAAAAAAAGAATTTGTACTGGAGAAGATTGGGAGGATCTTCAGGATATGGAAGAAATCAAGACAAGAAGCCAGGAGAATGGGGACAGATGGGAGTCTTGGATGCAGGCTTTGTGAATTCCCATCTCTCCATCCATCGAATATTCATGAGCACCTATTCTATACAGGGCTAGATAGAGGGTGTGTGGGCTTTGTCCTGGGGACACTGGGGAGCTGTGGGAGAATTATGAACAGGAGAGGACCAGAGTCACCTCTGGAGAGGGGAGACTGGAGACTGAGGTCAAGGAGAAGGCTGGGGCAAAGGTGCGAGAGGATGGGGCCTGAGGTGAGGCTAGGGCAATGGGGACAGGGGAAAGGGGATGGATAGGGAGTTGGGGGCCAAGAAGGCTTGGGGGTGTGGGGGTTCTTTCCCAGCCCTGATGGGTAATGTGGAACAGTTAGCTAGAGCAGTGGGGATGGAGAGAGACAGTGAG
This sequence comes from Graphiurus murinus, assembly GCA_004027655.1. Classification (NCBI taxonomy): domain Eukaryota; kingdom Metazoa; phylum Chordata; class Mammalia; order Rodentia; family Gliridae; genus Graphiurus; species Graphiurus murinus. The sequence continues at coordinate 16,409 of PVLC010025152.1, forward strand.
GGATGAGCTCATGCATTGAGGATTGGGAGTCCAGCTCACCCCCCCATTTACCTACGGTTGACCCCCACAGTACCAGAGGCACCTGTTCGTACACATCAGCCAGCACTGTCCCAGCCCTGGAGCACCCCCACTGGAGAGTGTAGATGTCCGGCAGATCTACGACAAATTTCCTGAGAAAAAGGGCGGTCTTCGGGAGCTATATGATCGAGGGCCCCCTCATGCCTTTTTCCTGGTCAAGTTCTGGGTAAGTTGTGACAGCAAAGCCAAAAGTGCTCAAATCATGTGGCATCCCCGCTAAGGCTTCTGGCTATAAGGCACGTAGATCAGCCTGGGCCTTCTGGGTCAGTCCTCGTGGCCCTGAGTGTCAGTCCTCATGGCTCCCAGTGTCAGTCCCCTTTGCAAGAAGGAACATCTAGGAGACCATCTCCTAGGCCTGGGTGGAGGTCCTTGAGCTTCCTCCACATCCCACCAGACTTTGCCACTTCCAGGAAGTCATGTGACTAATATGGCCCTGGGATTGGCTTGCCATGTTTCAGGTGTCCCCAGGCCCCACTAGACCAAGCCAAACCTTTTTTGTGTGTGTGATGCTGGGGATGGACCCCAGGGGCATTCTACCTCTGAGCTACAGCCCCAGCCCTATTTTTTATTTATTTTGAAACAGGGTCTCACTAAGTTGCAGAGGGCCTCACTAAGCAGCTGAGACTGACCCTGAACCCAGATCCTCCAGTCTCAGCCTTCCAAATTCTGGGATTACAAACGTGCGTCACCATGCCCGGCTTAAGCCAAACCTTTTTCTAACACACAGGTCCCTACCTTAGCCACTGCAGGGATGGAGGGTTCTGGTTTCTAAAGAGGGGCCTGAGACTTTGCTCCTTTCTACCAGGTCCTGTTGCTAGAAAAGTGATTCAAAGAGTTGGGTAGTGGCTTGGTAAAGTCCTATACTTAACAATCACTTATTAAGCATTTACTAGATACAGGTCTTACACCAGGTGCTATGTACTGTTGGGCCTCGATATCCCAGGATTTCATATGCTCTGATTCATTCAACCGCAGACGGAAAATGTAGTTAGGCCTAAAATGGTTGTGTTTGCATTTAACACATGCAGGTTTTTTCTTGTCATTATTCCCTAAGCAAGACAGTGTTACATTTATTTATTTATTTTATTTTTGGCGGAACTGGGGATTGAACCCAGGGGCATTCTACCTCCGAGCTACATCCTCAGTCCTATATTTTATTCTTTTATTTTTGAGACAGGGTCTAGATCCCTCCACAGCTCTCGTTATTATTCCTGTAGTACCCCTTAAACACTCACTCAACATTGGTTGAGCTCCTATAGTGTCAGAATAAAAATAGGGTTGGAGATATAATAACTCGGAGGTAGAATGCCCGTGTTCAATCCCTAGTACCGCAAAATAAATAAATAAGTAAATTAAATAAAAAAATAAAGGGGCCGGGTGTGGTGGAGCATGCTTATAATCCCAGTACTTGGGAGGCTGATACAGGAGGATCAGACTCCAGCTACTTAGGCCCTCTGCAACTTAGTGAGACCATGTTTCAAAATAAAGAATAAAAAATAGGTAATTCTACTCAGAGGTAGAATGCCCCTGGGTTCAATCCCCAGTATTACAAATAATAATAATAATAATAATAATAATAATAATAATAATAATAATAAAAATATAAAAATAAAACAAAATAGGGCTGGGGGTATAGCTTGGAGGTAGAATGCCCCTGGATTCAGTCCCCAGTACCAGGAAGGAAGGTTGTAGGTTATATCAAGGACTCAAGCATCTGCAGATCTTGGAAACTGCAGAATCCTAAAACCAGTGTCCCATAGAAACCAAGGGGTGACTGTCTATTACTGTGACTAGAGCCGGGCGTGGTGGTATACGTTTGTAATCCCAATACTTGGAAGGCTGAGATAGGAGGATCGCAGGTTTGTGGCCAGCCTCAGCTACTTAGTGAGGCCTTCTACAACTTAGTGAGATCCTGTTTCAAAATAAAAACAAGCCAGGCATGGTGGCACATGCTTGTAATCCCAGTACTTGGGAGGCTGAGACCGGAGGATCCGGGTTTGTGGCCAACCTCAGCTACTTAGTGAGGTCCTCCGCAACTTAGTGAGACCCTGGTTCAAAATAAAGAATAAAAAATAGGACTGGGGGTGTAGCTTGGAGGTAGAATGTCTCTGGGTTCAATCCCCAGTATTGCCAAAAACAAAAACAAAAACATAAAATTAGGCTGGGGGTGTAGCTCAGAGGTAGAATGCCCCTGAGTTCAATCCCCAGTGCCACAAAACAAAAACAAAAATGACTAAGAGGGTCTATCTTTGGTTTTCCATAGGCCTACTTGGTTTAGTGTCCAGCACAATGACTGACACTATAGGAGCTCAACCAATGTTGAGTGAGTGTTTAAGGGGTACCACAGGAATAATAACCAGAGCTATGGAGGGATCTAGTCTCTGAAGGAAGCCTGTGGGGTGCTTGAGCTGCACTGGTCTTGCTGGGTATGATTGACCAAGGTTATAGAGCTTTCTGGCATGTGGAGTGGAGGCCTGAGGAGGTCTGGGACACTGGGCATCAAATCCCAGATCTGTAGAGCCATCCTCTTAGGAAGCTCAGCTTCTGCAGGGGTAGGGGCACAGCTGGTAAGGCCTTGGGTTTTGCCTGTGTTTACAGGGTCCTGTTGTCAGGGTGGAGGATGGAGTCAGGTCTCTGAGGAGAATGACCTTGCAAGGTGTTAGCAACTAAAGTGCCTAACTTCCTAACATCTCTTCCTAAGAGATGGCTTTGGCCTCCCAAAGAGGTGGGATGAGGTCTCAGGCTTCATTTGGCCCCACTTGGTCTAATGATACTTGACCAACTGTCTCTGTGCTCCTACCTGGGGTGATAAAGGAGGTCTTGCCTTTGAGCATCCATGGAAAGGGTTGGAGAAAGTGTTCTGGGGAGGAGCCCTGCCCTGTTGCTAGGGAATAGCCACTTGCCTTAGCAACCAAGATGGTGAAAGGCTTGAGGGAGGTCATTGGGCCTCAACTGATTGCTAGGGGTAATTGCCTCCTTAGTAGCCAGGAAGGGGCTGAACTCTTAAGCTAGGGGGCTTAAGGGGGAAAATATTGAATTCCAGAGCTCTTTGGTTACTGGGGAATGAGGGTCAGGACCATTTTGAGGACTTAAATTTCTCTAACATTGAGGGTCACCTTTAGAAACCAGCTCCTGGAGAGAGGGAACTATGAAAACTGAGAAAGGGTTGGGCAACTGCAGAGACAATGGGGGAAACCAGGTTTCCGGGCAGAGTTTAAAGATGTCCCCTCCCATTTGCCTGTGCCTCCCCATCTCGCAGGCGGACCTGAACTGGGGCCCAAGTGGCGAGGAGGCGGGGGCCAGTGGCGGCGGCAGCAGCAGCAGCGGCGGCTTCTACGGAGTGAGCAGCCAGTATGAGAGCCTGGAGCATATGACCCTCACCTGCTCCTCCAAGGTCTGCTCCTTTGGCAAGCAGGTGGTGGAGAAGGTGGAGGTGAGGCTGGAGGACTGGGCTCTGGGCTGGCAACTGTCTAGCTGCCATCCTTCTGGGGATACCACATGGACTGGGAGCCATGGTGGTATAGGCATTTGTGGGTATGCATGGTAGGGAGCAGGCCAGCCTCTCTGGGGGTTTAGTGCATGGGCTTGGAGCTAACAGAGTTTAAAGGTCACAGATAGGCTGGGCATGGTGTCATGCACCTGTAATCCCAGTACTTGGGAAGCTGAGACAGGAAGATAGCAAGTTTGAGTCTAGCCTCAGCAATTTAGTGAGACCCTCAGCAACTTAGTGAGACTGTTTTAAAATAAAAATAAAGCTGGGGAGCTGGGCATGGTGGCACATGCTTGTAATCCCAGTACTTGGTAGGCTGAGACCAGAGGATCCAGGTTCACGGCCAGTCTCAGCTACTTTGTGTGCCCCTCTGCAATTTAGTGAGACCCTGTTTCAAAACAAAGAATAAAAAAATGGGGCTGGAGGTATAACTCGGAGGTAGAATGCCCCTGGGTTCAATCTCCAGTACCGCAAAAAAAAAATTAAATAAAAAATAAAATAAAGCTTGGCATGGTGGTGCACACCTGTAATCCCAGTATTTAGGAGGCAAAGACAAGAGGATCACAGGTTCCAGGACAGCCTCAGCAACCTACCGAGATCCTGTTTCAAAATAAAAAATAAAGGGCTTGGAATGTAGCTCAGATGTAGAATGCCCCTGGGTTCAATCCCCAGTACCAAAATAAATAAATAAATAAAATAAAATAAAAAGGGTTTGGGGTGTAGCTCAGAGGTAGAATGCTCCTGGATTCAATCCCCAGTACTAAAAAAAAAGTCACAGGATGTATTTTGAGAGTTAAAAGGTGCAGAGATTCAGTCAATAAGATCAAAAGTCTCTTATGGCTACAGAGGAGTTTGTAGGGCAAAGAAGTTCAGAATTCACACTTAGGAGTTGGGTGTGTGGTGCACATCTGTCTGTAATCCCAGTACTTGGGAGGCTGAGTTGGAGGATCTCAGGTTCCAGGATTGCCTCAGCAACCTAGTGAGACCTTGTTTCAAAATAAAAAAAGAAAAAGAAAAAGGGCTGGTAGTGTAGCTCATAGGTAGAATGCCCCTGGGTTCCATCACCAGCACCAAAAAAAAAAAAAAAAAAAAAAAAAGAGTTACACTTAGGGGTTGCTGGGGACTTGAGGGACTCAGGTACAGTTTGCGGATGTCACAGGGGATCTTCGGAGGCTTTGGAGGATTGATAAGGTTGTTGAAGTTCAGAGCATCCCCTTGATGGTTCCTGGTTTGCAGGCTCAGATCCTGAGGGTTCAGAGCCTGGTTTCTGAGCACTGCAGATGCTGGAGGGAAGCTGGCAGTGGGAGTGAATGGCATGTGGAGTGGAGCCCAGTTCCTGGGGTGACCCATGTGTCTCTCAGCTGCTGTCTTCCCCATTCCCTGCCCCTGTTCAGACGGAGCGGGCTCAGCTGGAGGATGGGCGCTTTGTGTACCGTCTGCTACGCTCACCTATGTGCGAGTACCTGGTGAATTTTCTGCACAAGCTGCGGCAGCTGCCTGAGCGATATATGATGAACAGCGTCCTGGAGAACTTCACCATCCTCCAGGTGACATGGGGGATGGGTCTGGCTGGAACCAGGGCCCTGATGTGGAGGGGAACACCTTCCACATACCCTTAGCCTACAGGTCTCCTTTACCCAGGGGACTGATGCAGAGGGGACTCCACAGAGAATCCTCAGCCTGGGGGCCTTGCAACCATAAAACTATGAGAGTAGGGGCCCCAAAGATGACTCTTAGCTCAGGAAACTTATGTATGGGAACTTCACAGCACCCTCACATAGCAGGGATTCCTCCATCACTGGGGAAGCTGACATGGGGGATACCTCAAGGCAATCTAGCCTGGTTCAGAGATCATGAGATAAGGGAGTCCCTTTAACTTTGGGGGATATGCTGATTTAGAGACCCATTGACTGAGCTGGGCATGGTGGTGCATACCTGTAATCCCAGTACTGGGGAGGCCAAGATGGGAAAATTACGGGTTTGAGGCCAGCCTCAGCAATTTAGGGAGACCCTCATCAATGTAGCAAGACCTAGTTTCAAAGAAGAAAAAGGGCTGGGGGTGTAACTCAGAGATAGAATGTCCCTGGGTTCAATCCCCAGTATAAATTAAAAATAAATAAATAAATAGATTTATTGACTGGGGCACCTGAAGTGATGGTACTCCTTTACTTGTGACATGGTGCGGACCCCTACTACCTGGGGAATGAGGTGTGGTGGGTGCCCCATCTGAAGTGAGTCCCCTCACTGCTGACCCTCAGCTTAGGGGCAATCTCCGTTGCCCAGGGAGCCTGACCTGTTGAGCATCCTTTTTTTTTTTTTTTTTTTTTTTTTTTTGCGGTACTAGGGATCGAACCCAGGGGCATTCTACCTCCGAGCTACACCCCCAGCCTTATTTTTTATTCTTTATTATGAAACAGGGTCTCACTAAGTTGTGGAGAGCCTCACTAAGTAGCTGAGGCTGGCTGCAAACTCAGATCCTTCAGTCTCAGCCTCCCAGGTACTGGGATTACAAGCGTGCGCCACCATGCCTGGCTTGAGCATCCCTTTTACCTGGGGAAAAAAACATGGTGAGCACCCTTTTCCTGGAAGGTGGTTAAGAGACCTGTTGGGGGTCTCCTGACGGCCTGGGAAAGGCACAGCAGGTAGGGACCCTTGGAAGCATAAGTGTGTTCTTCTGGCCTTCCTGGCAGGTGGTGACAAACAGAGATACCCAAGAACTGCTGCTCTGCACTGCCTACGTCTTCGAGGTCTCCACCAGTGAACGTGGGGCCCAGCACCACATTTACCGCCTGGTCAGGGACTGAAGAGGGGCCCCACGATTGGCTCACCCCTGGAACACCCTCCTCCCAGGAAGGACCCTCCAGCTCTCCTCATGCTTCTTATTTGGGGAAGGGGGGTAGGAGGAAAAGAAGCCTGAGCAACTGGGACTGTCTCCTATTAGAAGGAACCCTAAAACCTGGTTGGTGAGCTGAACAAGCTGGACCGAGGATAGACCCCAATACTGGGACCTCCCAGGGGGTGTCTAAAAGGACAGATCACTCCATAGCATCAGGGATTGGGGAGAGGAGTGAGACCACCCCCAGGTACAGCACTGGCTTCCCATCCTCTGACACTCTTCTGGATGTTTTGGAGGGCCCTAGTTATACATTGGCTTGTCCCCCCTTCCTGTTTTCCAGCTGCCTCCCCCAAATATCTGCCTCTTCCCTACCCTTTCTCTGATCTGTGATGTCACAAATTGAAGATTAACCCTTTCTGTGCAGGAGCAGAGCCAGGTGGGCCCTGCAGATATTTTTTTTAATATAACGAGATATTTATACATGAGTATTAGGTTGTGATTTTATTTCAGCTAGATAAGCAGTGGGGTGAGTCTTTCTTTTTTTCTTTTTTTTTTTTTGTGGTACTGGGGATTGAACTCAGGGGCATTCTACCTCTGAGCTATACCACCAGCCCTATTTTTTATTCTTTATTTTGAAACAGGGTCTCACTAAGTTGCGGAGCGCCTCACTAGGTACCTGAGGCTGGCTGCTGAGGCTGGCTGCAAACCCGGATCCTCCATTCTCAGCCTTCCAAATGCTGGGATTACAAGCGTGCGCCACACGCCCAGCTGGAGTGAGTCTTTCTAATCTCATCCCCTCTCCCTTTTTTTTTTGGTACTGGGGACTGAACCCAGAGGCATTTTACCTCCAAGCTACATCCTCAGCCCTATATTTTTTATTTTGAAATAGGGTCTAAGTTGCAGGAGGATCACAGGCTGGCTATCAACCTATGATACTACTGTCTCAGCCTCCCAAGTATTGGGATTACAGGCATATGCCACCATGCCTGGCTCATTCCTCTTCTAATTGAACCTCTTGGGGGCTAGCCCACTGCCTCCCTTCCCCATTCAAAGTATGTTGGTTTGTGGGTTTTTTTTTTTTTTTTTGTGGTACTGGGGATTGAACTCAGGGGCATTCTACCTCTGAGCTACACCCCC
>PVLC010025153.1:0-23928 GCA_004027655.1 Graphiurus murinus
GCATGATGTACTTATAAGATCACATCAAAGTCAATCACTAAACTGACCAGGAGATAGGGGGAGGGTGGGTGGGAATTGGGGAAGGGTTAATGAGAAATATGTGCATGGATGTCTTTACCTGTACTAGTTTGTACCCAACAAAAATGTGTAATTAACCCTGTTGTACCCAAGAAATGTATAAAATTCCATGCTAAAAAGAATTTAAAAAAATAAATAAATAAAAAAAAAATAAATAAATAAGAATTCCTCAGGGAATTCTGAGGATGGCTGACAATCACTTGGATGTAAATTAGGAAGTCAAGACTACAGCCGAGCCTAGGCACATTTCAGTAATTCATGCAACAAAATTTTGTATACATCTAAGCTATGTCAACCTTAGGCTAGGTCTGAGAAGGTAAATGAGTCTCTGCCTGGGCTTGGGTATCTAGTATATAGCGAATGGTAGAGGAGCTCATACTGAACTGGGCACCATGGCATACACCTGTAATCCCAGTACTTGAGAGGCTGAGATAGGAGTATCAGAGATTCAAGGCCAGCATTTGATAACTTAGTAAGACCCTGTTTCAAAATAAAAAACAGAATAGGGCTGGGGTTGTAGTTCAGAGGTAGAATGGTCCTGGGTTCAATCCCTATAACACACACACACACACACACACACACACACACACACACACACACACACACACGGCTCGCACTGTTAAGGAGGGTGGGCCTAGGAGGATATACAGTCTAGTAATTATAGCTACATATGACCAAAGGTGACAGAGGTAAACAGAAATGCTTGAGAACACCTAGACATCCCTAACCCAGACTAAGGTATATCAGGGAAGACTTCTTAGAAGAGATGATAAGTAGGAGTCAGGTGACAGAATATAGTCAAATTAGAAAGAAGAATCTGTTTAAGGGCATAGGGCCAACTATGCCTGAAGTATTTAGCAAATTACAAATTCCACGGTACAGCTAGAATAAAAACGTGTGTTCTGGGAAGGGCATGATAGAAAATCAGAGACGTCACTTGGGGACAAATACTGAAAGATTTCACATGCTAATGGGGTTTAGAGTATATAATAAATGTGCTGAAAAGCAAATGAATTGAAGACTTCTTATACAAGTCACATAACTTGTGATAACTCTGAATATAGCAAAGGGTAGTCTATGAAACCATTCACTGCCACTTTACAGGGCAGCAGTCAAACAAGAGACTTGGGCTAAAAAGGTTAATATAGTTGAAATTATATTTAGTTGTAAAAATTCAGAAAAAACAATCCTACTCATCAGAAGTAGACACTATTAAACTTCTCAGTCACTCCATAGGGAGAGGAAGGGAAGGCACTAAGGTTGGGAGAAAAGAGCAAGAATGTTCATACTCCTTTCCACCAACAATATGGCAATTGGTGAAAATAAGCAGGGAGTATGGAAAAATCAGAACCTTTACACACAATTAGTGGAACTGTAAAAAGGCACAACCACTCTGTTAAACAGGCTGGCAATTAAAGAGAGTTACATATGACCATTAACTCCTGTCCTAGGTATATTAACTAAGAGAAAAGAAAACATACCCACACAAAAACTTGTACATAAATGTTTATAGCAGCCTTATTCATAACTGTCAAAAGATGAAAACAAGCTGAATGTCATCCATCAACTGATGAATGAGTACACAAAAAACAGTACATTTGTGCAAGGGATTATGATTCAACCATAAAAATGAATCAAGTATCAAAGTAAGCTGTAATATGGATAAACTTTCAACACATTATGCAAAGTGGCAGAAGCTAGTCACAAAAAGTCATATACTATATAATTCTATTCACATGAAATGTCCATAAAATATTTATATAGGAAGTAGGTTAGTAGTTGCTTAGGGTTGGGGGAAATGGAGAGATACGGAAGTAAAAAGTAAATGGTAAAGGGTTTTGTTTTGAGATGATAAAAATGTTCTCAGGTTGACTGTAGTAATGATGGCAAATAACTGTAAATATACTAGCAACTATTGAACTGTATACTTTAAATGAGTGAATTACATGGTTGGTGAACTATTATCTCAGTAAAGTTATCAAAAAACATAAGAATGAAAATAATGAAATCAAGATGTTGCTAGATTCTAGGATTACGCAACTCTACTTCAGTGGCCTGGTGGTAAGTGCAGATTCATAATGGCTGAGGCCAAAGAGCAGTTAGGATCCCTGTTAGGAAATAAACAAGAACTCAGCTACAGTATGAGAATGAAGCTCTGCTCCCCTTCCTCATGAGCACTTCAAAAATCGGCAAAGAGACAGGTGCCAAGGCTATAGTTAGCTTCCTTTATGTAAATAAATATAATCTGAGGGCCTACTATGTGCTAGGAAGTATATCATGTGTTTTTAGTTAGTGACTAAGAGCATAAATTCTAGACTCAAACTTGGGCTGGAATTCTTACTTTACTACTTTGGGGCTACACGATCCTCAAAGAATTAATTTAACTTTTTGGGCCTGTATTCTTACCTATAAACGGGTGAGTGTTCTTACAGTTTAAATGAAATAATGCAGTTAGCACAATACCTGATAAATAGTCAAATGTTTCACTGATATTTATTGTTATAATTGGTATCTCATCTTCCCAATAACTCTAACGTTATTCTTAAAGTCATTTTTCTTTTACCTAACTAAAGCTCAGATAATTTACATGTGCTACCACACCTGGCTGGATTGTGCTTTTTAAAGTTATACAGGCCAGGCCTGGTGGCGCACGCTTGTAATCCCAGTACTTGGTAGGCTGAGACCAGAGGATCAAGGTTTGCGGCCAGCCTCAGCTACCTAGTGAGGCTCTCTGCAACTTGGTGAGACCCTGTTTCAAAATAAAGAATAAAAAATAGGACTGGGGGTATAGCTCAGAGGTAGAATGCCCCTGGGTTCAATCCCCAGTACCTACAAAATAAATAAATAATCCCAGTACTTGGGAGGCTGAGACAGTAGGATTGCAGGCTTGTGACTAGCCTGACCAACTTGTGAGGCCCTCCACAACTTAGTGAAACCCTGTTTGAAAATAAAGAATAAAATAGGGCTGGGGGTGTAGCTCAGAGATAGAATGCCCCTGGGCTCAATCCTCAGTACTGCAAAAATAAATAAAAAAATAAAGTTGCACCATAGTAGAGACTCTTGACTGCATTTACAATGCAGTTCGGATCACAGAAGATACAGAAGCTAAATGGGAGTTCTTCAAAGATAACTGACCTCACACCTTTGGCTTCTGTTAACTGGCCACAAGTAAAGAAGAATTACTATTCATTCTTTCACCAAAGCACTTTCTCACATGGTTTACCCTGAGAACATTTCTGTGATAAGGATACCTCAGAAATTTAGTGCTAAAAAAAAAACCTTTCACATCATTCATACACCTTTCTTCATTTTACATGACCAGCACTAAGATCTGCACAAAGTAGACATAAACAGCTTGCTATTAATAACACCCAGGGCAAATCCAACACTAGGATTTAAGAATCTGTAAGGAGAGTCATTACCTTTTGAGACTGGAGGACAGCTGCCAAACATCGTCAGGATCCATCCCTGTAGGATCTTTCCTGTGAGCCACGAGAAAGATGCTCTTCTCCTTATATGAGGTATAAATGGTCAAAATGCCCATCATCACAAAATAGGTTCAAATAAAGTTAAGGGGAAAACACACTAACAAAAGAGAAGTAACATAAATCAACAAGCAAGAGCCACAAACACTTTCATGACAAAAAGATATATCATTTCCATCTTTATGTTTATATACTAAGAGAAACAAGGCTCTCTCTGGTTAGTTCTCTAAACACCTCAGAAAGGAAGACAAAAGGTATAGGGCACAAACTAGCTTTCATCTTTTATGTTCAATGGCAATAGGCTTAAGAAGATCCTGTCAGCTGATTCACCAAGATTTTGTTGTAGCCAGGTATGGTAGCACACGCTTGTAATCCTAGTACTTGGGAGGCTGAGACCGGAGGATCCGGGTTCGAGGCCAGCCTCAGCTACTTAGTGAGGCTTTCCGCAACTTAATGAGACCATGTTTCAAAATAAAAAATTGGGGCTAGGGGTGTAGCTCAGAGGCAGAATGCCCTTGGGTTCAACCCCCAGGGAAAATAAAAATATTTTGTTGTAATGTGTGTTTATTTCCCTATTAAAAAACACAACTAATAATCACAGTGTATCTGACAATGATCAACCAATTTCAAAGGTCATTAAGAAGACATGCCTGTAATCCCAGTACTTAGAGGCTGAGAAAGGATTGCAGGTTAGCAGCCAGCCTCAGCCACTTAGTGAGGCCCTCTACTCAATGAAACCCTGTTTCAAAATAAAAATTAAAAAAAATAAGGCTGGGGGTGTGGCTCAGAGTAACAACATGTCCCTGGGTTCAATCCCAAGTACCCCCCCAAGGTCATTAGGAGAAATTATTTCAAATTAGTTTACTCTAAGACCAATTATTTCCTATAGACAAAGACTTCCTATTACATTTAGTTTTTAACAAGATTAACCACCATATAAGAACACTTACTGTGTACCAAAATCTGACCTAAAAGCTTTGTGTACATTTTGTTATTTAAATTTATAAACAGAGACAGGCTTGGTGCACACTTGTAATCCCAGTACCTGGGAGGCTAAGATAGGAGGATCACAGGTTCTCAGCTGGCCTCAGCTACTTAGTGAGGCCATCCACAACTCAGTGAGACCCTGTTTCAAAATGAAAAAAAAATAGGGCTGGGGTGTAGCTTAGAGGTAGAATGCCCTGGGGTTCAATCTCCAGTTCTGAAAAAGAAAAAAAAAAAATTATAAACAAGAAAGTATGATTGATGCAAAGCATATGAACTTTGGAGTGAGGCAGTCTAGAATCTTGACCTCTATCTAGTATAACTGTGACAAATTACTTTCTTCCCCAAGTATCCTCACTTCTAAAATGGGGATAATACTGACTTTCTAGTTTTATATAATACAATGTCTAGCACACAGAAAACATTTATAATGATAGTCACTACTATTATATATAAAACTGACATGATTACAGCTAGGATCAGCAGCACACACCTGTAATCCCAGTATTTGGGAGGCTAAGATAGGAGGATCAGAGGTTCAAGGCCAATCTTAGCAATTTAGAGAAACCCTATTTCAAAGTAAAAAATAAACAGGGCCAAGAATGGTGAAATACACCAGTAATCCCAAGTACTTGGGAGGCTGAAATAGGAGTATTGCAAATTGAGAACAGCCTCAGCAACTTAGCAGGGCCCTGAACAACTTAGTGAGATTTTCAGCAACCTGCAAGATCCTGCTTCAAAACAAAAAATAAGTTAGGCATGGTGGTGCATACCTGTAATCCCAGCACTTGGGAGGCTAAGAGAGGAGGTTCTCAGGTTTGAAGTCAGCTGTGGCAACTTAGTGAGGCTCTTAGTGAGACCCTGTTTCCAAATAAAAAATAATGTAGGGCTTGGGGTATAGCCCAGAGGTAGAAGGCCCCTGGGTTCCATAGAAAGTACCACAAAAAATAAATAAATAAATAAATGGGCTGGCGTGTATTTGTGTGTGGGGGGGGGGAGGAGCTCAGTGGTAGAATGCTCCTTGGTTCAATCCCCAGCAACTCTAAAAGAAAAAAAGATTAAAAAAAAAAAAGATAAAATAGGTATGGAGGTATAGTTCAGAGGTAGAAATCCCTGGCTTTAATCCCCAGTACCACAAAATAAAAAGTATAGGTTGGGGTATAGCTTGGAGGTAGAAGCCTCTAGATTTGATCTTTAGTACCCCCCAAATAAATAAATAAAACTGACATGATTGATAAGAGCTTACTTTATTTTAAACAAATACAACCAAAGTACTATCAAAATATTTCTCCTTAGAGACCATATATTTGTAATAATTTTGCTGTAAAGTCAGACCTCTTTAGAATTCCCTTGGGAACTATCCCCAGAGCCTATGGCATATTCATTTGAACTACGTTAATAATGAAAAATTCATACTGGAATGGTAATCTGATTATCAAAAGAAGTCAAGGACTACATAGTACCTTTTTTTTTTTTTTTTTTTTTTTTTGCGGTACTAGGGATTGAACTCAGGGGCGTTCTACCTCCGAGCTATACCCCTAGCCCTATTTTTTATTATTTATTTTGAAACCGGGTCTCACTAAGTTGCAGAGGGCCTCACTAGGTAGCTGAGGCTGGCCTCGAACCCGGATCCTCTGGTCTCAGCCTCCCAAATGCTGGGATTACAAGCGTGCGCCACCACGCCCGGCTCATAGTACCAATTCTAAGACATCAATTTGGATAATACCTTTAATTTTTTTTTTTTTTTAGTACTGGAGATAAAACTCAGAGGCATTCTACCTCCACCCTCGAGTTCAATCCCCAGAACCACACACACACACACACACACACACACACACACACACACAAAAAAAAAAAAAAAAGTGCAGAACAGTATGGATAGATGAACTGATGTGGAGGAAGGGAAGAAGACCACAAAAGAATTGTCACTATTAACAGAACTTTTAAAATAATGGTAATATAATGAAAGTTCTCTGTATTCAACCTCATGAGAAATAATCAAGTGAGACAGGTAACAACCACGGATAGATAACACTTGCTATGAAAAAAGAGAGGGGAAATGTTCCTCAACTGACAATGGTATTACAGAAATATCGTAAGTAGAAAATGTATTTAATACACCTAACCTACACCAAAAACATCATAGCTTAGACCAGCCTGTCTTGAATGTGTTCATAGTACTTACATTAGCCTATAGTTGGGCAAAATCCTCTAACACCAATTCTGTTTTATAATAAAGTGCTGAATATCTCATGTAATTTATTGAATACTATACTGAAAGTAAAAAACAGAATGGTTGTATGGGTATTCTTTTGTAATATTGTAAAGTTGAAAAATCATAATACTGAACTATTTTAAGTTGGGAGCTATCCTACATACCAAATCCATTATAAAATCTCTCATTTAATCTTCTATTAATTCTGAATTCTGTGTATTACCCATATTTATAAACGGGATAAAATCAAATAGTCTTTAAAAAAAAAATTTTCCCCATATTGGCAATTGAACCCTCTGAGCTACATCCCCAGACTTTTTTATTTTTGAAATGGGGTCTTTCTAAGCTGCTGAGGCTGACCTCAAACATGTGATCCTCCTGTCTCAACCTCCCAAGTACTAGAATTACAGGCATGGACCACTGTGCTTGGCTAAAAAAAAAAAAAATTCTTATTAGCATAAAACCACAAACACCTTAATTTCAAACCTATGTTCTGTAGCTCCAGAGGACGTTCTTAATTCCTCTGTAACACAATCTAAACTTACACCTTAAGCCTAGTAACTCCTAGTCCAGCCGCTCAGCTTCATGGAAACCTGCCATAGCGCTGAACTTCCAAAATCTGATGCTTTTCTAATACCCTAATCTAATGGGAAAGTTCTGAGAAGTCAGAAGAGTTGGGTCTCACTATTCCTGTGTTTTGCTATGAAGTGCTCACATTACCATTATAATAACTTCTACATTAACAATTAAATACAGATAAAATAACCACATTAAACCTACAGATGCACACAGCTTATAATAGTACATTTTAACATTAGCAAGCCCTAAAATGAAAGTTTTTGTGGGAAGCAAAGAGGAGTAGCAATAGAGATTTGAAAAGATTGTTTCTAGAAATAACAACCTGAGCACAGATAAAGGATATGATATAACACACAAAGCCAAAACCGGCTTGGACTCTGGAAATGGATGCATGTAATCCCAAATCAAAGCCACTATGGCGAAGAAACAGGAGATGGTACAGATGGTGAGGCGACCGTCAATTAGACCAAAATTCTCCACATACTTGTACTTTTCCAGAAGTACCTAGTAAGAAGAACAAAGAATCAAGCCAACAGGAATGCTTTCTTCCTAATACCTGCTTTTATTCTTGATTTCCATGACAAAAAGTTACATTAAGAATTATATGAATTAAAGCCGGGCGTGGTGGCGCACGCTTGTAATCCCAGCATTCGGGAGGCTGAGACCGGAGGATCCCGGTTCACGGCCAGCCTCAGCTACCTAGTGAGGCACTCCGAAACTTAGACCTGGTTTCAAAATAAAGAATAAAAACTAGGGCTGGGGGTATAGCTCGGAGGTAGAATGCCCCTGAGTTCAACCCCCAGTACCACCAAAAAAACAAAAAAAAAAAAAAGAAAAGAATTATATGAATTAAATTGGTATTTTACCACTGTAAGGAAAGAGGACTTGAGTCATTTATAAAGGATCCCAGAGAAAAAGCTCATCAACTCCTTAGGTTAAAAAAACTTAAACTGACGTCGGGCGTGGTGGCGCACACTTATAATTCCAGCATTTGGGAGGCTGAGACTGGAGGATCTGGGTTCGTGCCCAGCCTCAGCTACCTAGTGAGGCATTCCGCAACTTAGTGAGACCCTGTTTCAAAATATAGAATAAGAAATAGGGCTGGGGGTATAGATCGGAGGTAGAATGTCCCTGAGTTCAATACCCAGTACCGCAAAAAAAAAAAAAAAAAAACCACCTCATAAAGAGCCAGGTGTGGTGGCGCACACTTGTAATCCCAGCATTTGGGAGGCTGAGACTGGAGGATCTGGGTTCACGGCCAATCCCAGCTACCTAGTGAGGCATTCCGCAACTTAATGAGACCTTGTTTCAAAATAAAGAATAAAATATAGGGCTGGGGGTAGAGCTCGGAGATAGAATGCCCCCCCCCCCAGTTCAATCCCCAATACCGCAAAAAAAACTTAAACCCTCAACATTTCCTATGGGATACAACTAAAATTTCTCTTTTCCTTCTCAATGGAGAAATGGCAAGTCACAGATACATGTTCTATCTTCTCTCAACTTTCTATGCTCTAAACTAATTAATCTAAAAAACAATAAATGACTGACTTTATTGAGATAACCAATAATTATATTTTAACACATTTCTCCTTACTTAATCATCACTTAAATATTCTGTGAGAATTTTAGAAATTACTTTCTGACTCAATTTCTATAGTCACTCCAAGTAACAGAAGAAAAAGATCTTCCAAGAGAAGGGCTGCCAGCCCCCTACAGGCTCATGGACCCTGCCTCAAGAAAGTACCTTTTTGGCAGAATCATCCAAGGAGTTTTTCACAGCCGATCCATCCCACTTGTCAATTTTTACAGGCTTATCATCAATCTTCCACTGTAAAACAAATAGAGAAGTTGTGCATGAAGAAACTTGGCACCTTACTGAAAATAAAATGAGCTACTTTCTTAGAAACATCCTCAAGTATTTTTCGTCTTCTGATGTTGGAAAGCTAAAAGACAAAATAAAATAAAAAAAAAAAGGTCAAAGGAGACTAAATCACTAGAATCAGGTGGTAACTCATATGATGGGGACTACAGCTTTCTATTCCCCATTCATCTCCTTGCTATATAAATGGAGGGGAAGGGGGGCAAAAAGATAACAAAATCATTGGTCATTAGGGCATGTACAGGAAAAGAAAACTGTCTTCAGTATGACATAACAGCATGAACATTTTCCTCTTTCTTATTCAGTAACAGTAAAAACATAAGCTATGTAGTGACACCAAAGACCTTGGTGGATTATCTCATAAAATTATTAAGCTTCACAGCTGGGCAGTAAAATGCAAAGGATTTATCAATTCGCATTAGAGATGAAGGAGACCAGGGGTGGGAGTGGTCAATGGAAGGACCCTGCTTTGAGTTAGAAAGAATTAAGCAGGGCTCTAGGAAAAAAATAATAATAATAAATTTTTTCTCTCTTCTTTGGTCTATCTTCAGAAAGTGGATATAAGCTGCAAGAGGGAAAAGTGGCATGAAATGGGCAAATGAAGCCAAGTATGGTGGTGCATGCCTGTAATCTCAGTACTTGAGAGGCTGAAACAGGAGGATTGTTGGTTAAAAGTCAGCCTCAGCAATTTAGGAAAAACCTCAGCAATTTAACAAGACCTGTTTCAAAAAATTTAAAAGTATAGCCTGGAGGCAAAACACCTCTAGGTTCAATCCCCAGTACCAAAAAAAAAAAAAAAAAAAAAAAAGGCAAATGAGAGCATGACCATAGTATTGTTTACAAGGTTGAAGAATATGAACTTTGTTCTAAGGCAGGCAATGGAGAGTATTTTAAGTGGGGGAACAGCAGTCACACACACACACACACACACACACACACACACACACACACATTTTTTTAAAGAGTCACTTTAGTGGCCACATGGCAGACAGCCTGAAGGGAGTAACACTACAAACATATCAGATGCTGTCTAATGTAAGTGCAGAACCTGAAAGCTCAACAGAACAGTGCAAGGGGAAAAAAGGGAGTATTTGTGATGTAGAATTGGCAGAGCTTAGCGACACCCTGTAAGGAAGGTGAAAGAAAAGCAGAGATGATCACCTACTAAGAATTAGGGCTTGGATGACTTGTTTGAGCCATTACGTCATTTTCCAAGAAAAGGTACACAGGAAGAAAGAAGATAAATACCCCTTTGTATATGCTGAGTTTGAGATGTTTACACTCGACAGTTATAGTTTACTTCCCTTTGACTTTAGAATTTTCTAAACCAAAATAAGGAGATAATGAAAATTGATGGTAGAAATAGAAGCTGAAATTACTAATTTAGTTGGAAATATATACTCTGCTACTCCCAACATGCACACACATTTAGCAAGAAAATATCAGAAGTAGTAAGTTCAAAAATAAGAAAAAATGTTCAATTTGGAAAAAAATGTCTATCTTGAAAATGTGCACTGCCACCAAATTTAGATCACAATTCAAAAATCCTACACTATCTCAAAGAGAGAAACTGGAGCTCTAAGCAAAATACTGAACCTTCAATTTCAATCTATTTTTTAAAATAAAAATGGCTACAAAATACTGCAAAGGAAATTACTGGTTTACTAGTGCTTATTAGTGGTTCATTTATGACTGGAGTTAGCTAGAAGATAGAAATTATCACATGTACATGCACATTAGTGGTCACTCTAGAGAAACTGATTCTTAGATTTTCCATTGCCTTCTCTACTCTGCCACAACTATACATTAGTATTGACCAGGCTGTTTCTTTCTTTTTTTTTTTTTTTTTGCAGTACTGGGAGTTGAACTCAGGGGCATTCTACCTCTGAGCTATACCCCCAGCCCTATTTTTTATTCTTTATTTTGAAACCGAGTCTCACTAAGTTGTGGAGTGTCTCACTAGGTAGCTGAGGCTGGCCGCGAACCCGGATCCTACGGTCTCAGCCTCCCGAATGCTGGGATTACAAGTGTGCGCCACCACACCCGGCTACCAGGCTGTTTCTATTACCAGCCTGGTCCCAACTCAAGAAACCTACACTATTGCAGTTCTTTGGGGGCTAGCTCCAGATCCTGGATCCATGGCTTAAATGTCCCTCAACTGATAATGTGAGGTATAAGGCTGAAAATGACTCAAAGTGAAACAACTGCAGTGATAAAGGTATGAGGTGAGTCCTTATTCTATGGAGATGGCAGATCATACACCCCATTTAAGAACTACATGTCATGAGTTCAGAAAAATGCAGCTGTATTATATATTGCTTCATACATTCCTAGTGAGACCGGCCTCAGCAAATTAGCAAGAGCCTCTTTCAAAATAAAATATAAAATAGGGCTGGGGATGTAGCATGCCCCTGGGTTTAATCCCCATCACCACAAAATCAAAAGCAAACAAAACAAACAAACAAAAAGAAAGTTCAACTTAAGAGTTATCTTATGACCTAGCAATTCTACTTCTGAAGCTGGACACGGTGGCGCAGGCCTATAATTCCATTACTTGGGAACCTGAGATAAGAGGATGGAAGGTTCAAAACCAGCCTCAGCAACTTAGCAAGACTCTCCTTTGAGATATAAATAAATAAATAAATAAATAAATAAATAAATAAATAAATAAATAAATAAATAAAATAGGGCTGGAAGTGTAGCTTGGAGGTAGAATACCCCTGACTTCAATTCCCAGTACACCCCCCACCCCCACACACACACAAGGTTAGGGGTATAGCTAAGAGGTAGAATATCCCTGGGTTCAAGTCCCAGCACCACAAAAAAAAAAAAAAAAAAGAAAATATATATCCAACATAAATGTTTACAGTTAAAAGACGGGAACAACCCAAATGTCAACAATATGAACAAAAAAGTGTTATATCTGTGCAATGGAATATAATTTGGCCACAAAAAGAATGAAGCAGTTCTATGCCACAACATCTTTCCTTTTTGTAGTGCTAGGGATTGAACTCAGGCTTGCACACGTTAGGCAAATGATCTGCTACATCCCCTGCCAGATACATGCTACATGAAAGAAGCCAGCCACAAGGGCCACATATTTTATAAGTCCATTTATATGAAATGTCCAAAATAGACAAATCTCTGGAGAAAGTAGATTTGTGGAGACTGGGAGATGTAACTTTGTGGTTGCACACCTGCCTAGCATGTGTGAGGCCCTGGGTTCAATACCCAGCAAGGGCCGGGCGTGGTGGCGCACACTTGTAATCCCAGCATTTGGGAGGCTGAGACCTGAGGATCCGGGTTCAGGGCCAGCCTCAGCTACCTAGTGAGGCTCTCCAAAACTTAGTGAGACCCTGTCTCAAAAAAAAAGAATAGAAAATAGGGCTAGGGGTATAGCTCGGAGGTAGAATGCCCCTGAGTTCAATCCCTAGTACTGCAAAAAAAAAAAAAAACCCCAGCAAGGAGAGAGGATGGAGTAAAACTTGTGGCTGCCACAGGAAAATGTCTATCAGATCCCAATTCAGAATACCCATGTTATCTCAAAGAGAGATTTAGCAAAATACTGAATCTTCAATTTCAATCTATTTTAAGAGGTAGGAGAAAGGAATAGGATGTGATTGCTAATGAGTATGAGGAATTCTTTAGGGGGTTATAAAAATATTCTGAAATTAGATAATAGTGAAGGCTGTATAACCTTGTGAGTATACTAAAAATCACTAGACTGTGAACTTTAAAAGGGTAGATTTAATGGTATGTGAATTATATCTCAATTTTAAAAACTTATTTTTCTCTTATGTTGATAAAGTAACTCTTAAAGCTTCTAATTATTTGATTTTTTCACTACTTATTCAACATTATGTAACAATGGTATCACAGGTACTAATTACTTTTACTTTATTAATTACTAATTAAAAGACTCACGTAATCTCCAATTGCCCAGGTTCCTTTTATCTTAGCAGCTGCCAGCACCACTTCTCTTCCCTGAGTTCCATTTTGTCAAGTCTCAACATTAGTTTTTCATACTACTTAACTTTTCAATAGTATTTGACTCATTGATCACTTTTTAAAAAAATATTTTCTTTACTTGGCTTCTAGAATACCACTTGCCTCTGATTTTCTTCCTCCTTCAAGGATCTCTGTTTTCTTCATTGGATTTTTGTCTTCCTCCTGATCTGTAAATATTGGCAAGCTCCTGAGCTCATCCTTGGCCTCCTCCTGTGTTTACTCCCATCCCAGGTTAATACCAAACATCATGGCTTATATAGCAGGTGTAAGTTGAGTTCCACATTTATATTTCCAAACTCGAGCTCTCCTATGCATCAGACTTATATGCCCCATGTCTACTTGCCACCTCCACTTAACTGTTTAACAGGTACATTCAGACTTAAATAGCCACAAGCCAGATTCCTTTATTTATTTATTTTCTTATGAGTACTGGGGATAAAACCCAGGGCCTCATGCAATGTTAGGCAAGCATTCTACCACTGTACTACATCCCCAGCCCTCCCACCTTTTTTGTAGGACTGAAATCAAGGAAATTCAACTTCCAAACTACACCCCCAGTCCTTCTTAATGTTTTTAGAAACAGTCTCACAAGTTGCGGAGCGCCTCACTACGATGCTGAGGGTGGCCATGCATGATCCTACGATCCTCCTGTCCCAGTTTCCCAAGTACTGAGATTACAGTCATGTGCCACCATGTCCAGCTTCCCCAGTCCCTTCAAAAGTTTTTTTAAATTTTGAGACAGGGTCTCATTAAAGTCTCCCAGGCTGGTCTCTCAAATTCAGGATCCTCCTACCTCAACCTCCTGAGTAGCTGGGATTATGGGTCTGCCACTGTGCCTGGCAGAACCAAAATTTTTATTTCTGCTTAGTCCTCAAAGCCTCGAAGTACTTTTCTCCCAATCTTCTTCACTTCAATAAAAGATATCTCTATTTAGCCAATTTATTAGAACAGAAACTCAGTTATTCTTTTTTTCTTTTCTTTTTGTACTGGGGATTGAACCCAGGGGCATTCTACCTCTGAGTTACACCCCCACCCTTTTTATTTTAAAACAGGGTCTCAAAAAGTTGCTGAGGTTGGACCTGAACCTGCAATCCTCCTTTCTCAGTGTCCCAAGTACTGTACCACCATGCCCAGCTAAGAGGTATTCTTGATTCTTCACTTTGCCCTGCATTCTACATTTAGCCCATCATATTTTAGGGGCTGTATTTGAACATATCCAAAATCTAACCACTAGTTCACTGTTAAAATGTAGAAGAGATAGATGGAGATGTAGGCAAAAATGCAGATGTTGGGGCCTCAACCCCACAGAATCTGATTCAGGTCTGGGAAGAAGTCCAGAAATCTGTTAGTTTTAACTAATACCCAAGGGAATTTGATGTAGACAGTTTTCACATCATGTACTGAAAAATGTTTATCTAAGGAGGCTGAAACAGAATAATCGGCCATAAGTAGCTATATGTGTGTGTGTGTGTGTGTATATGTTTGTGTGTGTTTTGTGTGTGTATATATTATTATGCTCCAGAAACCACCTTTTAAGGCAAATACTATATTATCCCCACTTTACAGATGAGGTAACTGAGATATAAGGTGTACTAACTTGCCAGGAATGCACATCTGGTAAGTGGCAGAGCCCAAATCCAATGCTAGACAAACAAGCCTAGCCCCAGAACTTGTTCTTAACTAAGATATAAAAGCTGTGCTTTAAGATCAAGCTGAGCTGAGTGTGATGGCACACGCTTGTAATTCCAGTACTTGGGAGGCTGAAACAGGGAGGATCGCAGGTTTGAGGACAGCCTCAGCAAGTAGTAAGACTTGCATCAACCTTGTCAGACCCTGTTTCAAAAAATAAACTAGGGCTAGGGGTGTAGCTCAGAGGTAGAATGCCCCTGGGTTCAATCCCCAGTACTCCCCGACACACACACTCAAGCTAACAACCCAGACAGGAGATAGAATCCAGTATGAGGTTAAAAGGGTTGGGATACAGCTTCAGAAAAGCATAGTTTAAGCCGGGCGTGGTGGCGCATGCTTGTAATCCCAGCATTTGGGAGGCTGAGACCGGAGGATCTGGGTTCGCAGCCAGCCTCAGCTACCTAGTGAGGCACTCCTCAACTTAGTGAGACTCGGTTTCAAAATAAAGAATAAAAAATAGGGCTGGGGGTATAGCTTGGAGGTAGAATGCCCCTGAGTTCAATCCCCAGTACCACAAAAAAAAAAAAAAAAAAAAAGAAAAGCATAGTTTAACATTACGTATCAATGTTAATAACCAAAACAACTTAAGCAGGCAGCTTTTCTCACACACACACACACACACACACACACACACACACACAAAACACACGTAGCTGCCAAGTAGAACAAAATGCCTTGATATATTTTGGGTAAAATAACTTAGTGCAATGAAGTAAGTTAGGTCACTCTGTGGAGGAGGCTGGAAGATTAAATTTGCATATTTATTTTTAAAATCAGGAAGCAAGAATTGCTGTGCTCTTAAAGTCAGTTTCAGAGAGCTGAAATTCCCATCTGTTTAGAGAAGGCTGGAAGCACATTTGCATCTCTATTATATTTCTTTATGGCAGGTGGAACTATAGCTGCAGAAATAAAATCCTCCAAAAAAAAAAAAAAAAATCAAGACAAATTAAAGAGACTGTACTAAACGCAACAGCTTCTCATTCTCACAGAGCAAAAGCCTCTCTATTCATTCAGACCCTGCTCCATTGAGAACAACTTTCTCATGCTTTCTCTCAGGGTACCCTCAGTTTTCACACAATTAGAGGAACCATCCAACATCCTCTAAGCTGTTTCTGAAGACTGAGATGTTTTTTCTCTGCTAAATTCAATGCTATAATATTTACTCTATGTTGATCACTATTGAGAAGCCCTCAGGGGAAACAGGACGAATGCAAATTAGTGGAGCAATATGACACATTAAATAATAGCTTAATTCCCTTGTGCAGCAAGTGCCAGAGGAATTCAGAGTTCAATGTCAGGTTGAAATGAAGGTTTCCAAGAAAAGGTATTTAAACAGCTCTTGACTATTTTCTCTCTTCTACCCCTCACTTCTTGGTTAAAACTTTCAAGTGCTCCTTTGTGAGGCCTTTTTATCTACTTTTGCTACTCAAGTTGGGGCTCTTGTCACTTTGTCATTCCATTTTTGTATAGCCCTTTACAAAGAATATTTATCAATATTATACAGTTTAATCCTGACAACAAACTACAACATGTATGAGTGTCCAAATGTTTACTGTGACAAGGAAATTCAAGTCCGGTAATATAACTTATCCAAGACCATGGGCTTTCACATTCTACACTGGAATTCAAACTTACCTTTCTTTTCATGAAATCCTATACATTAGTATGGCATACGTCCTTGTCACAAGGCTTTTAATTTCTACCTCTTCAAACTATCTGAAAAATTTTCCTAAAACCATTTTAGTCTTATAACCTTCAATAACTTCTTACTCCAACTTTGCACATTCCATGCCCTCTTCAATCTGAATCTACTTGTAACTACAATTCCCTTGGAGAACTTTCTAGTTAACTTACTACCTGAGAAACCTCAGGCATGATCACATTCTGTGTATCTTTGCTCAAAGAAATTTTCTCACCTGACATACATTTTTCCTCTCTCCCTCAAAATATGTTCTGACCTTTACTTTCAGACATCAGGCCTTCCACCTGGGGCCCTCACTCTTACCAATTACATCTAAAGAAACATATTTATTCATATTCTCTCTCATTTGAGCTTCTGTAAAAAGTACACATTTGAATACACCATAAACTTCTTTAAGAATACACCATAAACTTCTTTAAGAATACTTAATGAGCCGGGCGTGGAGGCGCACCCTTGTAATCCTAGCATTCCGGAGGCTGAGACCGGAGGATCCGGGTTCGCGGCCAGCCTCAGCTACCTAGTGAGGCACTCTGCAACTTAGTGAGACTCGGTTTCAAAATAAAGAATAAAAAAATAGGGCTGGGGGTGTAGCTCGGAGGTAGAATGCCCCTGAGTTCAATCCCTAGAACCGAAAAAAAAAAAAAAAAAAAAAAAAAAAAAAAAAAAAAATACTTAATATTAGGCGGGCGTGGTGGCGCACGCTTGTAATCCCAGCATTCCGGAGGCTGAGACCGGAGGATCCGGGTTCGCGGCCAGCCTCAGCTACCTAGTGAGGCACTCCGCAACTTAGTGAGACTCGGTTTCAAAATAAAGAATAAAAAATAGGGCTGGGGGTATAGCTCGGAGGTAGAATGCCCCTGAGTTCAACTCCCAGTACTGCAAAAAAAAAAAAAAAAAAAAAAAAAAAAACCTTAATATTTTGAGTATACTTTATCCTATATTTAGCTAGTTTGAGTACTTTCTGCTAATAGGATTCTTTTTGTTTGTGTGGTACTGGGGATTGAACCCAGGAGCATTCTACCTCTGAGCTACACTCCCACCCCTATTTTACTATTATTTTTATTTTGAAATAGAGTCTCCCTAAGTTGCTGAGGCTAGCAGCAAACCTTCGATCCTCATGTCTCAGACTCCAAAGAATTGGGATTACAAGCGGGCACCACCACACCGGACTTAATAGGACTTTTAATATAACAACTATTTACATATCACTTACATTATATTAAGTGCTATAAGTAATCTGTAGGTGATTTAAAGTATGCTGAAGGTTGCATAACTTATGTGCAAATACTACACCATTTTATATTAGGGACTTGTGCATTCTATTTTTTTTTTTCTTCTTCTTCTTTTTTTCGGTACTGGGGATGGAACCTGGGGCATTCTACCTCAACCCCAGCCCTATTTTTTATTCTTTATTTTGAAACACGGTCTCACTAAGTTGTACAGGGCCTCACTAAGCAGCTGAGGCTGGCCACGAATTCAGATCCTCCAGTCTCAGCCTCCCAAATGCTGGGATTACAAGCATGCGCCACCACGCCCGGCTCTACTTGTGCATTCTAGATACCAAAATTCACAAGGGCTCCTGGAACCTTATCCCAAGTGCTGCACATATTCAGTAATCTCTGCCTTAGCAAAAGGCCCATGGCTTAATGTTTGCTAATAATGATCCAAGTGGAAGTTGAGAAAGAATGGTGAGCACAGGCTATGAGGCGCTGGCTAGTAGGAAGTCAGAATTTGTATACATGTCTATCATTCCCAATGCTCTCACATGTCTTGAAGCAATTTACCATCTCAACCTCCAGAATACACATCTGTCTCTGAAAAAGGGTTAAGAGTGTGAGAAGCAGGCAATTCAAAACCAATGATACCCCAAAATACAAGAAGACCTAGATCTGCACCCCTCATTACCATCATGTATTCATTTCTTAAACATCAACTATGTGAGCCAGGCATAGTGGTGCTCATTTGTAATCCCAGTCAGTACTTGGGAGGCTGAGACAGGAGGATCACAGGTTTGCAGCCAGCCTCAGCAACTAGCAAGACCCTGTTTCAAAATAAAGTAAAAAAAATAAAAAGGTCTGAGAGTGTAGCTCAGAGGTGGAATGCCCCTGGGTTCAATCCCCAGTACTACAAAATAAAACAAAAATCCTACCAACTATATGTTAGGCACAGGGAAGTCTGAAAGCAGTTTTCAATTCATGTCAAAATTTGTTTACTATATTAAAGATTTCTCATAAAGCCAGCCCAAGGCCCTACAATCAGGGAACTAAGAGAGACCTTAAGGTACATTAAAGTTAAATCCTCATTTTGAAGACGAATAAACAGGCAGAGAGTAAGCATATTTGAAGGTCACAGAGCTAGAGGCAGAACCAATAATAGACCATACTTTCCCTGCAACTTTTCTTCCAAGATGCTGTGCAAAGGCCAACTCGGGAGCAGCGTCCCCACCCTCCCCGCTTTTTCCCCCCTTTATGCCCTTGTTACGAGGCCTGCAGTGGTTGTTTTGATTTGTAATTTTAAATGGACGGGCAGAGGAGGAAAGGGACAAACTGCAGGCAGTAGTGCGTTTGATGGCAAGCGGGGTACAAAGAAAGGGTAAAGGTAAGGAAGACACATTGGAAAAAGAAAAATCTTAACGCTTCCCGTAGGCCCAACACCGTACGTCAACACGCGTATGTTTTCATTATTCGGTCTATCCTGACAAAAATGCCTAGAAACTTCGGTAGCCCAAAGGACAAGGGAGCACTTTGAAATTTGTAGCAGCACACGAGGGCGATGGTGGTGGCTAGTTTGGGCTTTACCGACATTGGGTAGATTCTTTAATTCCTTTGAGCTTCTGTTTTCCTCGTCAGTGAAACGGGCATTTTGAACAGTGGCCCCCAGCACAAGGGAAAAGCGATGGCCCGTTGAAATTTGGGGGTAATCCAATTATGCGAAGACGCTGTGATAGCACGAGTGAAGAACCAGGACCACTTCTGAGAAGGAAAGGAAACCTAAAGAGGTGCAGGCTCGGGACTAAATTGTGGAGAGGGCGGGCAACGAGCGTGCGTGGATGGGCTAGACAAGGACTCCCCTCTAGAGGCCGCAGAAAATAAGGGGGCGGGGATGAGCAGGTGGGCCCAACGCGTCCCGGGCCTCCCCAGGGCTCGACCGTCCCCATGAACCGACACCTCACCTTATCCAATATGCCGCTACGGGTGCTGCCCACCCCGCAGCTGGGGCCACCGCCAGCCCCGCTGCTGCCTCCGCCACCACCGCCTCTCCCGCCCTGTGTCCCCGCTGCCGCCATCTTGTCTGTCTCAGAGTCTCCCTCCCCTCCGACTTGTCAGAAGCTGATTGGCTGAAGCTGCTGGCGTGACGCACAGCCCGGAGCCTGTCGGGATCCGTAGTGCAGGGCGTGCTGACGCGAGGTTGTCAGCGGAAGTGGCCGCGGGGCTTGCCGGGACTTGTAGTTAGAAGCTCTGGCCGCCGGTTGCCTATACGGCCAGCCGCGGCGTCACGGTTACTAAGGATTAGAGAGGCTAGTGGCAAGCGCCAACGTGGAGCGGCTCCAAGCTCTCCGGGAGGCTCGCAGGCGTGCATCCTGCCTGACCGGGACGTCACCTCCGCGGACTTCTCGGAGGCGGAAGCGACGCCGTAGGCAGGTGCGGTGGAAACTCAGTTGGAGTGAGTTTTCCCCGCTCCAGATGTGGAGTCTCGAAAGGGGCGAGGAAGAACTCGTTCTTCATCCTTTTCTAGCACTGTAGGACATTTACCCGATTATTCTCTCAAGCGACCTTGTCTTAGTTGGAAGCAATGGTTCATGTAGAACTCACATTTACAGTGTGCCTACCGTCAGCCAGGCAGTACCTTATGTGGATCTATATCCGTCCTCTCTCACATTTAGTTCCAGAACAACCAACCCTGTTAGATGAGGAAACTAAGAAATTTACCTAAGCCCAGACAGCATGTATCAGAGCCCAGTCTGAAGCCAGGTTTTACTGTTGTTTCCCCTGTTTTAACTTCAGAAGCCATAGTATTTTCCCTCTGGCATTCTGCCTTTACAGTTTTAGGATGTAGTTCTAGATTTTAATTAATTACTAATTCACTTTCCCACAAATATTTGAGAACCAATGTTACCTGGGACTGTGCTAAAGGATAAAGCGAGATCAAGGTTGACCTGGTTACAATACTTTAGGAATCTAGAGTTATCACATAGTAGTAGTAGTATACTTTGCTGTTACATTGCATTTTTTTGTCTTTTTTTTTTTTTAATCCCGG
This sequence comes from Graphiurus murinus, assembly GCA_004027655.1. Taxonomy (NCBI): domain Eukaryota; kingdom Metazoa; phylum Chordata; class Mammalia; order Rodentia; family Gliridae; genus Graphiurus; species Graphiurus murinus. Next base: position 20,877 of record PVLC010025153.1, read on the forward strand.
TGTACCCAATGCTAAGTGTCCAAATAATAGAACAAATATTCACAAATATTAAGTTGCTTAGTATGTTGTGGGTCCTGTTCTAGTCAGTCAGGATATATCCCTGAATGAAACAGACAAAAACCTGTCTTGACTAAGCTAACATGTGAAAATAAGATCATTAAAGAATAACAGATTAGATTTCTTCACTTCTGTGAAGCAATCGCTGGCCACTCGAGAGGGTGCCCTGTAGCTTTTTGTTGTTACTGTTTGTCTTTTGCAGTTTCTCATTTTTCAAGACCCAGCTCTAATGTCACCTGCTCTGTGAAATCTTCCCTGACCCTTGCTTCTTCTTTCTTCACATGTAGAATGAAGCCATTTTGTTTGTGACTTAGTTTAATTCAGTTAACTCTCCTTTGGTAGGCCAGGCCCTGTATGAAGTTCTGGGAATGAAAGATAAGTAGGACCTGGGGCTGCTCAGAGCCTGTAATTGTTGGTATGGGGAACAGTCAAGGAAGCAGCCCATTATAACACAGCATGGCTGTGTGCCTCCATTAAGAAGGACCTTGGGTGTTAGCACAAAGGAGGATCAACCTGAGTACAGGGACATACAGGAAAGTTAAATCTGTATGAGCCAGACAAAAAAAAAAAGCACAGAAGTGTGATTGGCCAAAGAAATCGAACAAGAACATATATGCAGATGCAGATGAGGAGCATTACTGAAAGAGAGAGATATACATGTGTCTTGGAGATAGTAGGTACTATAGTCAGATTGTCATGAACTTCCATGTTTGAGATTGAGACCAGAAGTAGCTGAAGTTAACCAGATAAGCAGCCTCAAGTCTGGAACTTGGAATTTTATTTTTCTACAATGAAGATAAAGCTTATACTTTTCATAGGGTTACTTTCTAGAAAATATAACCTTGGAGTTACGTCCCCTTCCTGGCCCATTTATTATATAGCCACACCTTCTTACCTAATAGTCCTGATAGGAAATTGAAATTTCTGATTAGTTAAGTCCAGGTCTGTATGCTTGAGTTTGATTTATCCTTTGTATTGTATGCATAGCAAATGTCTCTTCTCAGACTGGATCCTATCTTTCAACCTTTTGTTGTTGTTGGTTTTTTTTTTTTTTTTATGGTACTAGGGATTGAAATCAGGGGCATTGTACTTCTGAGCTACACCCCAGCCCTTTTTATTTTTTGTTTGGAAACTAGGTCTTGCTAGGTTGCAAAATGTCTTGCCAAGTTGCTGAGGATGATCTTGAGCCTGTGATCCTTTGTCTCAGCCTCCCAAGTACTAGGATTATAGTACCACACCCGGCTCCTTATCTTTCAACTTTGACTTTGCTATTTTTAGCCTGTAGAAATTTATTTCATTTAAATGATTATATAAATGATCCTTTCCCAATTTATGCTTTTTGTATCTTATTTAAGCAATCCAACCACACTTTATTATCATAAAGCTCTTCTCCTGTATGTCTTCTCATCTTTGTCTTTGTCTCTGTCTCTGTATCTATCTCCAGCTATTTCTTGGATATTTTGTCCTATAGGTTTTTTCCCTAGGCTGTGGCAAGACAAATTTTGGATCAGAAGGCTCACAGTATGATATAATTTAGAGGTAAGTTCAAAAAATCTGAATGGCAGACTAAGAAGGGTTATAATTTCTATTTTACAGATAAAGAAACAGATCAAGAAACAAAAAAAGAAGGAAATCAAGGGGCCATTCCCAAAGTTAAAGATGAAGTAAGTACTATGTAGAACTGAAGCCAGGTCCCCAATATGATGTAAGTTACTGGAACTTTCTCCAACAGCCATTGCCTCTAACATTTCCCTGCCAGTGATTTACTCACTCATTCCTTCATTCACTTATCTAGCAGGTAGGTATGGTTGGTCACCAAAGAGATTTCCTGAAAGACAGATTGACTGAATGTGAATCAGTCCCTATCTACCCACCTGTCTATTAATCTTCCCAACATTGAATTCTAAGCTCTATGCTAGATGCCAGGGTACTTAGGTGAATAAGGTAATCATAGGCATGATAGCAGGTAGGAAATTGGTGAGGGAAGCAAACAATTATAATAAAATGATAAGTATGATACACACTAGAAGTATGCGATGTCATAGGAATATATGAGAAGAACCTTCAATCCTTTATAGAAATTCATATTGAGCCAAAGGAGATACCAACATTCATTCATTCCTTCCACAGATATTTATGGAATCTGTTAGGTGCCAGGTGCTGTGTTAGGGTAAACTATTAAATACCATAGATATTGTCTTTTCCCTTGAGGAGCTTGGAAGTCTGATTAGAGAGATCATATATACATGGATATATGTATATATTTCCATGAGTTCCAAGAATGCCATCCTATCCTTCGTTGGGCTCACACCCAATCTACCCACCTGTCTATTAATTATATTTATTGGCTATTTCTTATGAGATAGGTCCCAAGGGTGGAAGAGAAACAATAATTGGACATGTTTCCAAACTTTGAGGTTTATAGTCCTTGAAGGAGCCCCTCATAATTTTTAGTAGTTTTTTGTGGTACTGGGGTTTGAACCCAGGGGCACTCTCTCTCTTAGCTATACCACCAGCCCTTTTTATTTTTCATTTTGAAACAGGGTCTTGCTAGTTACCACACACTGGCCTCTAACCTGCAATCCTCCTGTCTCAACATCCCAAATACTGGAATTACAGGCATGTATTCATGTGCCCAGCGATTTTTAGTAATTTTATGAGGTAGAAAGCACTCAATCCAGAGAAACTGAAGAAATAAATCCAGGGCTTAGCAAAAGTGCAGTTGTTTCCCACTAGAAAGTTCAATGAAAGCTTTGTGGAAGGAATGGCGTCTGGACTGGGTCTAGAAGGATACTTTTTCCTATGCATTTTGTTTTTTCATTGAATTATTACTATTATTAGTTCATGTGTGGGAAATCTGAGGTACAAAGAGATAAAGTGATTTGCCCAGTGTCATTCAGCTTAGTAGAAACAAGACTTAAGCTTCCTGCCCCCTAAATTGCTTCCCTTCTTAACACACACACACACACACACACACACACACACACACACACAC
>PVLC010025154.1:0-24053 GCA_004027655.1 Graphiurus murinus
AGCCGGCCAAGGTAGCATCCTCCTTCGTTCCTCCACAAGAGGAGGCAGACCTGACATTAATCATAATACTAGCTACTGTTTATTAAGCACTTATTATGTGCCGGGAAATTCATTAAGGGGCTGGCAGTTTAACAACAATGAGGCTAATAGCCAACACATACTGAGTAGTGACTAAGTGGCACACACATGGTAGGAGCTTCCACAACGATCTCTACATGGCAGCCAACCACCCACTCCACCCACGGGGGAGCTAGGCATATTTTTTCAGTTATTTCATAATCTGATCTCTCCCAAGTACTTCAGTTTCTGAGATCTTCCTCTCTCCATGCTTTTTAGCACTGGACAGCAAACCCACAACTTAGCAAATTCTGACTTTACCCCAATAGGCAAACTCCCCAAGGGAGAAGAACAACAAATGAATAAACCCATTAGCCAGAAAAAGGATCAAGCACTGAGGAGATTTGGGGTGATGTTTCTGGAAATGTTCACTTTATGTTTTTTTTTATTTTTTTATTTTTTTATTTTTTATTGTAGTAATTCGTGCAATATAGCATACATCTTTGTTACACTTTATGTTTTAAAGAAGGCTTCTGAGATGATAAGTGAGTTGCTTAGAACCTCAATATTCCAGAGTTTGAGAAGGTAACATACTGAGAAATCTAATTTAGATCTCCTTACATGCTCTCTCATGAAAAGAGAGCATTCAGTCCATAAATGCTATGCAACAGAGCTGCCAAATTGCAACACAGAATGGGAGAAGATTTGTCATTTTGAAATGCTAAGGGAATTCTTACTAACAGCTTTCTCATCTTATAAAACTATTATTTTTCTGAACTATAATATGATTTATAAGCCTCAACTGAATTTTATACTTTTGATGGAAATAGATGCAAAGTAAAATGCGTTTTCTCAGACTATAAAATTCTCTCAGGAGTTGACCAAATGAAAAATAAAGAGAAGCATCTTCTAAGACTAAGTGTCCCAAAGTCTTGGTCCCCACTGGTATATTTGTAGATATGCCACATTCTAGACTCAGCTCAACTCTCTTTCCCACCCCCCATGCTTTCCCTACCAGCCACTCCAAATGCTTCAACTCTTACCTAGGCCAGGCACCCCCACATCTACACTCCCATCCCCTCAGACTTCTCCTGAGTTCCAAGTGCCTCTGACTCACGACCCTCTAGACTGACCACCATCACATGCTACAGCCGCATTAATCTCAAAGTCTCCCCTTTTCCCCAAGCCCTGCTCCAACTCCTTGAATCCCAGTGTTGGAATGATACCAATACCTACAGCTAGAAGCTTAGCATCTAGCACAGGGGACAGAAAAGTAAATAGGCAGTTACTCGGCAGATTCATAAGTGCTGTGCTCAGAGAAGCCCAAGAGGCTCTGGATCTCAGAGGAAAACACTAGTCAAAGAATGCTCTGGATCTCAGAGGAAGACACTGGTCAAGGAATCATCCTGAAGGGAGAAAAATCTTCCCTGGATATGAGTTAGGTAACTAGGTAACTGAAGTGTGTGTGTGTGTGTGTGTGTGTGTGTGTGTGTGTGTGTGTGTGTGTTGGGGAGCCATGAGGAGCAGCAGCAGCAGGGCCTGATTGAGGACTCTGGAGAGATTAGACGGAGATGAGACTGAATGCTGGGGGCTAGAGAAGAATAAGACTCCTGTCCTCATTGGATCCCCCCAGGGCTGGAAACCCAAAGGGCAAGATGCGGAGGGCTGGCCAAGCTCAGCCTTGCCATGGGACCCTTCAGGTGATCATGACACGGGTTCTGGGGAGACCTGCCACAGTCTCAGCACTCTGCAGTGCACTCCAAGGAAAATCAGTTGGTATAACATTTCATAAAGACACCTCACAGAGCAATTGCACTTTGTAGATGTAGCCACCTTCAATCCTTCTAACCCCTCTACGCATAAGACAGATCATGGGCTTTGGAGTGCGATAGGGGGATCTTCAAAGCCTGGCACCTTACTGAGCCCCCCATAGCTCCCTCATCTTTACCTGTAAGATAAAGGTGAAGCAGCCACAAACCTTCACCTGAGTCCCACAGAAAACAAGATCAGTTTGATAAGATGACCAAATGTGAATGAAATTGATGTGAAGCAACACTTTGTTGCTGACTATTGATTTGATTATGGGGGTCTTATGTGCCATCTTTCTAATACCTGAAAAATTCTGAATCTAAAAGCACATCCAACATTTTTATTTTAGATGAGGAACTGAGGACCTGTAGTATGTGTATGTATGTGTGTGTGTGTGTGTGTGTGCGCGCGCACGCGCGCAGATACATACACAGAGACAGACAGACACCCACACATATATAGCGTGCATTATATATGGTAATACATATAAAGTCATGTAAGGTAATATATATATAAAATGCTTTCTTAGTACAAACTGAGACATAATAAGGGTTTGGAAATGTCAATGATTATTAAAAAGAGGGAGTGGGCTGCATTCAATTTTATAAAACTTCAAGGGGTGAAGAAGTTGAGACAAATACATGTTTTCCATCTCTGGTCCCCCTCAAAATTTTACAGTCATATTTTTCAAAAGTTGGGAAAATCACTTTTCATGATCACACCTTTAAATCATAGATAGTGTCATTGTCTTTCTATTCACAGTGTTTGTTGCAGATGCTAGTGGGGGCTGGAGAGAGCGATTCTGGGAGAGGAAACAGCCCAGCAAGGGCATGATAGAGTGGAAGAAGTGGCCAGATGAGAAGGAAGAACATCAAAAGTCTGGAATCCAGAAAGTTTGGCACAAAGTGACCACAAATGAGCCCAGGAAATATAAGTCATAAAAGCTTTGAATACCATGTTTGTATTTCACCCTGTAGATCAGTGGTCTTCACATTTTTTTAGCAAGAAAACTTTGTTGAAACAAAATTTGATTTGCATGGGACTCTGTATACTGCAGCCACACATCAACCCATTTTTACTCTGTGGCCCAAGTGCTCTTTTCAAAGAGCAAATCTGGTCATCTCAGTCCTCGGGGCATGCTCTTCAAAGATAGCTCATTAAACTTGGAGTAAATGCCATCTCCCTGCAGGCTCTGGGTGGTGTGGCCGTGCCCACCCCAGAGCTCATCTCTTGTCATCTCTGTGTGTTCGACAATGAACCCTTGTCTCTCCCACCCCAAGGATTTCATAAAGAATACCCTCTCCCATTCTTCTCCCTCCCACTGGCCTAGCCAGCTCCTATGCTTCCAGATTCTTTCTGGGGGGAGCCTTTCCTCAGCGAGGTCACACATACCCTGTGCCGTATGGACATCTCCACTGTAGCACTGAATCACAGTCGAGTTAAATTATTAGCTGTGGGTTTGGTTATTTGATGTTTTCCCCTACTGTGCTGTAAACTTTGAGACTGGGAAGGGTGGCCCCATCTGTCTTGTTCATGACAGTGTCCTCAGAACCTCCCTCAGTGCCAGCCGCTCAGCAGGCCTCCAACAATGATGTGTTGAAAACACACCAATAAATACAGCAGGAAGACAAGTGGAGGCGGAAGCTGCTGCGGTTGAAATAAGGATGGGGCCTTTGGTTGGCGCAAGCGTGTGAGGCCTGGAATGCACCAGGCAGGGGTCCCCCATGCACAGGACAGGAACAGTCTGAAAGCACTGTTGTAGATGGGGGTGTTCTGACTCACCAAAGGCTTTGTTATTTGGCTTTGGGCTGGAGATGAGTATTATTGCTTTGGCCTGAGGAAACTTTCCCACTTAATGGTTAACAGAATGGATAAATGATCAAAGTGGCTTTGGAGAGACAGGAAGCATATTTCCTTCATTTATTTCAACATCTCATCTCTCTGGGGTGGAGAAAGATTGTAAAAGACATCTGTAGGCTGGTCAGAATCATATTCTTTTGTGCAAGCCTAGATGTAGAGTAGATATTTCTCTGGAAAGTCATCTTGGCCTTGGCCCAGACCATCAGGAAAATTGCCTGTGTTCTCCACAGATCCTTGCACACACGGCCCATTTCTGGGTCTGGGATCATGTGACTGACACGGAGCAAATCTTGTGACTCTAACACTTACTCAGTGTGGTCAGCTGTAATGGAGTCGAGGGATGCCTTTATCTGTTAAATAGGGCGAATCGAAGTGAAAATTACCTTTTGATTGAGTAGCATTGCTGAAGAAAATCGATAGAAGTGGCCTGAGATTTATTGGCACCATCTCAATTTTAAGTGTTGTAGACTTTCAAATTACTGGAACACTGAGTTTCAGGATTCAACCTCTTTGAGGCCAGCTGAAAATAAACAACAGAGTGAGTTAAAGGAGAAGTAGCGTTTCTGTGCAATCCCAGATTAAAGAGAAAATATGTGCTGACCAAAAGTAAGTCATTTTTCAACCTCAAAATATGCTTTCCAAATTCTGAAAGCCTGTGTTTGACATGTTTAAGAGAGAGCTATCACAGCCGGAGTTGTCTTTGTTCAGAATGTAGGAGACAGTTTTGTCTAGACTTTCAGGAAAGATATAGAATGACATTTTCAGAACAAATCAAAATATATTTTTAAATTCCTTTTTTCCCTTCAGGAAGAGATTTGACATGCTTCTATAATTTGAATTGGGTTGATCTATAAATGGCCTCGATAGTTTAATAGGAAGAGTAGAGTAAAATCAACCATTGAGAAAGGGTTGGAAATGCTGTTAGTTCTCTTTCTTACGTACGAGTCATATCACCACCAAGAACTCAATAATAATATTGAATGGTTTCTAGACACATGCTAAGCTCTTGATATATATTTTTGGATGGTTCTCACAGTAACACCATGAAGTAGGTATTATTATTGTGCCAATTTTTGGATAAAGAAACTGAAGCACAGAGAACCAGAGTGACTCACCTAGAGCTATGCAGCCTGGTGGCCAAGCAAGGACCATGTGTGACTGATCCCCCAAGTCTGCCCCACTCACTACTGTGTTTATGTCCTCTTTCCCTACAGGGCCAGCATCGTACAGAAACGCATCATTTATTTTCAAGATGAGGGCTCCCTGACCAAGAAGCTTTGTGAACAAGGTAGGTCTGCACAGATCAGGAAGGGCAGATAAGTGGAAGGGGGCTCACTGGGTCCAAGCATCCTGCTGCAGGAATTAAGGCGACCAGGTTTTCTGCTCCCTCTGGGTTCTGCTTCCTCACGGAGCTCCGATTTTTAATCTGGCTGTGTGCTGTGGATAATTGGATCTGCCTTAAGCTCTAATTACTCAGCTTGATTCCCTGGGTAGGAGATAATGTACCTTATTTTGGTGTCGTCTTCTTATTTTTGTGAAACAGTGATTATTCTGGAGAGGTTCCTTGGAATAATTCACAGGACTTAATTAAGGAATGCACAATCATGTACCTTTAAAAAAGCCTATAGTGGCTCTCTGGAAAAATCACCCCCAGGAACTTGTGTAGCATCTGGACAGTTAGGGGAAATTCTCTAAGGAAGACCAGCCGGGTATGGGGATGCCATGTGGGGGAGGGGGAATTAACCTTGTGATTACACCACATTCAGGGTTCTGGTGCTTAGATCTGCAAACTCATCACCCCCTCTCCTTATCTTGAAGGCATTTTAATAAAGCTCACAGAGACCAAGTAAACCAGGGAAGTTAGAGCAGGGGCCTAGATTCAGATCAAGACTGGATTTGAATCTGCCTCTGCCCTTCCTAGCCATGTGATTTAACATAAGTAAAATAGCACAGGGCCTTCTCGGCACACGGTGAATTATATCCATATAAGTGTTCACTATTGTTAGCTATATCCTAAAGATAATTCATTAATCTATTACAAAAATAAGACCTTAAACATATAAATGTGTCTAGAAGTAATTAGATAACTAAATTAAAAATAGAAAATGTTCTATAATTATAACAACTAAATATCTCATTTCTATTCATTTTTGCAGAATTTTTATTTGCACTTAGAGCAATTAGTCTTTTGAGGAAAAAAATAATCCTCTCTGATTCTAGCAAATCATACGTTACTAAGAAAGGTTGATAAACATCTTCTGAGGAAAATAATAATATCAGCTGATATTTTTGAACACTTGCTTTCTGCCAGGCACTATTCCAAGCACTTCATATACATTAATCATGTAATCTGAACAACTACCGGATGGGGTAAAGATTATTATTTCCTCCCTGTCGTATGGATGAGGAGCCTGAGAAGCAAATAAATAGCTAAACAACTCTCTTAGCATCACTCTGCCAGTGGCAGAGGGCAGGGTTTGACAGTAGGAGCCAGTCCCTGAACCGCCACCCTTCCATCAAAGCAACCACCTCCTCTTAAGGTGGCTTGCATCACTGCCTTTGGCAGGGTCAAGGCATTATCTCCCTAAAGATGAGCTGGGGCAAAACAAAGTCCTTGTGGAGACAAAGTCAGATGCCCTGCCATACCTGTCATCAGGGACAGCGAGCTGGAGACTGTGGGCCCTGCTTCTGGCTAGTTTCTGGGTGGGTACTACCACATGGGGCTTGGGGGACTTTCCTTTCCTGTATGTGACTGACCAACGGTTCACTCAGTCTTTCTCCAAACAGAAAGCACCTCAACTCTTAAGGTTCTTGGTTCCTAAATGGCAATCTCATTCCTGCCCTCTAGGAATGGAGGGATATGGGACATCCAGGTTTGGAATTGTAGATGTTCTTCATCACACATTTAAATGCCATCTCTTGGTCTCCTCCACCCCCCATGAGTGGCTCGTCACAGCTGTGAGAGGACAGCCTTATTTCCAGGATTCTGAGGGTTTTTAAGAGGCACTTCACTGACACCCCCATGTACTGAAAGAAAACAGTTAACTAAAGGGCACATTCCAAGGCCCCAATTTTGATGTTGTAGGAAATCTTTTCTAAGCTGTGAATGTGTATTCTGTAGATATAGTGCCAGTAAAATGGCATGGCCAATATTTAGTTGTCTTTTTTAGACAGATCCTATCAAAATGACTAATCAGGTATCTATATACAAAGTCCACTTGCCAGTAGAAACTTGATGGACAAAAAACAAACAAACAAACAAAACTGGGCTATAGGATCATAGACCCCTGAGAAAATTAGTTAACAAAGTAGACGACTCTAAGAAAATCTATAAAATGTAAGCAGAGAGCAAAGGGATTTTTAAAATGTGTATGATCACATAATTATCTCCAATTCTTTCATTAATGTCTCTATGTTCTTTGTTGAATTAAATCTATCAAGTAAGAGAACAGTGAAACTTAAACCTATTATTCCCCCTCCACACTGGAAAAAACCATTATTCCATAGAGAAAGAATTAAGAGGCATATGGATAAAAAGCAATGGAGATCATTATTTTTTAAAAGTAACATAAACATTAGGTTACTTACTATTAAGAACAGAGAAGCATAAAATATTCAAAAAGGTCACCTATAATAAACATCTGCACACTTTAATACCATGTCATAAACAAAGGAGAAAGACAAAGAGGATGAAGGATAAAGGAAAAAGCAGAGAGAGATGGGAACAGAGAATGGATAATGAGAAAAGGGAAAGGAGAAAAGAATACCAGAGGATAACAGGTAAGGAAGTCAACTGATTAAGAGTAGAAGAAGGAGAGAAAGGGAAACTCAGGTCATGCTCCAAACCTGACGTTACCTGCATCTGCAGCTGGCTGTGGTCCTGTGGAGAGTAAGTTGATGCTTGTTTTCACACTCTTTGAAAACCTAGTTCATAATCAACAAGCTTTTCCTCAGCAGGAAAGTTGTTATTTTCAAACCAGAAATTTAATTTTTAGATGGAAGCTTATTTTCTTTTAGAATTCCAGAAGGTTTATTATAAAAGCATTTCTTTAAATCCTTGGAAATATCTTTAACTTCACTCCCTAAATCTGAAAACCCCTTGATAAGGAAGGTAAAACTACCAACTGCCCTTATGTTGGGTCTTCCAGAGATTACTATTGCTTTGTTTAGCAGTGCCTGGTAGTTACAATTGAAACCCCCCATGTATCTCTGAATTCAGATTCCGTTTTTCAAAAATGAACTTGGTTTTTTTTTTTTTATAATAGAGTTGATCATAATCATAATGTAAAAGGACAAAATCTTCAGGAGTTACTGGTTTATGTTACTTTTCCTAAGATACATTCAACAGGGCTTGTCCCTCAATGATCAAAGCGGCTCACACATGAATCAAAACCCAACTCTATGCACATGTGGCAGTGGGCAACTTGCTCCTAGGCACAGACAATGCTCTGGCCTCTTCCAGGTGTACAAAATGAAGCCAAACAATTATTTCTATGTTCAGGGGTTACAGCCCTCTTCTTTGGGGCTGTTTAGAAACCCTGGAGCTATGTAAAGAGATAATTTTTTAAAATGCAGCATTCCTCATTTGGAAAAAGCAAAACCGAAACAGATTTTTATCTCTTTGTTGTTTATGCAGATATATCCAGAGTAGCTCTTTCCTGGAAAGACAGAGTACAGAGATTAAGGGCATGGGCTCTGGACCCAGAAAGGCCTGGACTTCAGTTCTGCCTGCACTGCTCACTAACCTTGACCTTGAGCAAGTGACCTAATCTGCCTCAGTTAACTGATCTCTGAAATGGGGATAATCAAAGTTTTTACTTACAGGGACTGTTAGGATAAATGAGACAATATAGGAAAGGGATCAGCATATACAAGGACTCATTACTTTGTAGTTATTATTAACATACCATACTTTGGCCTCCATCCTAGAACCTAGAATTCACTTGTACCCATCACTGATTTTGCATGATTATACCCAATGAACCTGGTTAATTCCAAAAAGATTTGCAAAATGCTCTTTCTGACATTCACTATTATTTTATACTCTTTCTTGCTGTTCTTTGTACAATATTTAAGAATAAAGGTCCAACTTGCAAGAAAGAAAATATGTATGTTAATGCTGCTGGGGAACTAAAGAAAAAGCAATTGCTGCAAGTTGCATCTGTAGTCATTGTTTTCATCTTGTAGGAAGCAGAACAGACTAAAAGCAACAAGGCACAGTTATGGATGTGGGTTTGATAATCGGAAATGCTGAATTTATTCATGTAATCTCCCTTTCACCACTTATCAGCTATTCACAGCTAGAAATGGAGGCGGAGAGAATCTTGAGTTTTTCCTGGCTGCTTCTATACTCAGAAGTAAACCTGAACTTATGAACATATTTTCAACCCTCCAGCCCTCCCTGAAAGCATGATAAGATATATGACTATATAAGCAATTTTTTAAAAAATCAGCTGTTCTTTGTGTCTTCATACTTATTCTCACTGTTCCCCCTCAAAGCTGCTCCTCTGGTCCAGGCATTATGGCCCCAGAGAAGATTTCTCAGAGAAAACACACATATGTATTCCTCTTAAAATTTGATAGAGAAATCATGTTGTGAGAAGCAGGGAAGGACACCAGGATACAGAAAGGATAACTGAATAAATTTTACCTCTGATTTTCCAAGATCTTCCCCATCTCAAAGATTCTGCCCTATTGATCCCATAGATCTCTTCAATTATTAAAAGAAAGACACTAATTTTTTTTTCAAAATGTCATTTGCATACTTAGAGGTCTACAAAATCTTTATAGCCCAAGTACTGACCTGGTTCTGAGTCTTATGAGTCAAGAAAAACACCACATCTTCTTTTTCTAGAGGTTTAAAGGTGAGAGAAGTTAAGACCACATGGCACAAGACTCCCACCTATTTCCTAACCGGGTGATTTTCCTATTTCAGATTCCACATTTGATGGGGTGACTGACAAACCAATCTTAGACTGCTGTGCCTGTGGAACTGCCAAGTACAGACTCACCTTTTACGGAAATTGGTCTGAGAAGACACATCCAAAGGATTACCCTCGTGAGTAAAGCAGCTACTTTACAGATTAAAGAAAAAGCATACTTATTAAATTCTGTCTGATTGTGAGATATATAAGCTCATTATTGTCAATTGATTCATGAAACTTGCATTTCAAGTAAGTAAATTCATTGAGACAGGCAGATGTAACTGTGGTATGCTTTTAGCTTCTTTGCATAGCATTGGTCCAAGTGTTATCTGTGATTAAAAAAAAAAAAATCCTAAAGTCATGCTACTTATCTTCAGGCTAGGCATTTAGTAACCTCAGTCCTCCTGAAATAGCTTTATCGATAATTAGAAACAGGCCTATTTGTGCTAGAAATAGCTGGCAAGGTCAACAAATACTCAACATCTTCAACCATGGCAGGCATCAGTAATCAATCAGTACACTTTTTCCCTACTAATTCTAGATGCCCCTCTCCACTCCCTTCATGACACCTTGCTCTAGATAGCCAATACCAATCCATGAGAGTTGTCAGGAGACCCCAAACTTTCTATTTTGAGAGTAGATCCTTAAGCAGGATCTTCCCAACTCCTTTTTATCAGGCACTTACTTCAAAAAATGCCCAACTTGTGCCTGACACTGTGCTAAGCTCTAGAGATATAACAGTGAATAACAGAAAACATGCCATTCAGATTCACTTGTTACTCAGGGACTTGTGGGGAGATAGATGCTAATCAAATAATCACACAAAAAGATATGAAAATTTTAACTACGAATAGTGGGTCTACTATGTATCAGGTCATTTTACATATGTTATATCATTTAATCCTAAAAATAATTTGGTTTTGTGGGTAAACTCACTGAGAATCAGAGATGTCATGATTTGCCCAGAGTCAAATGTAAGTAGTAGATCCGAGATTCAAAAAGGGCTCCTTGTCCTGCCATTAGCTTGGGTTTCCTTTAAGACTCCGGATTGCCCATTCCCTCTAGCTGTGGGTGGCAGGGTGTCCATGTGTGGCACTGAGCATGTTTTTTCTGCTCATTGTTTGTTTCGTTCCTGTGAATTTCACTTTGGAGTTACCACAGCTGGGCAAGAACAGTAGGAATGGGAGAAAGAGATTCAAAAGAGGAATTTGGGCCAGGCCCCAAAGGAGAGGGGAGAAAGGAGTACATAGTTGGAACTTAAGAAGACCCAGACCAGACCAGAACCTCCCTAATTTTCACACAGCCCACCCAGAGGGGGCTCCAGCATTTCTTGGCAGATCAAGAGCCCTATTGTTTAACTTTACCCACATACATTCAAGGCTTGGGATCTGAGAAGCCGCTTTACTAGTTTTTCCCTCTGACTCTGGGGTTCAGCCTACACTGCCTCAAGTAGTGCAGGAGACCTACTGAGCAAATTTGGACTCTTTGCCTCAGGAAAAAAACACTTGGAACAAGTATGTTTGAAAAAATTTCCTGCAGAGCTCCTATTCACTAACTCAGAGGAAATAAAATGTTAGGGGCCCATTTCTCATCTTTCGTGATAGTAAGATTTTTGCCCCTTTCTATTCTGCCACTGTCATTTCCCAGAATTTAGGAAGGGGGTGGTACAAATCATTATTTCTGGGTCTTTGGGGCAAATCAAGTATAGATATATACAGAATTTCTGTGAAGTTGCTTGGAGTTTCTTTTTTTTTTTTTTTTTGCGGTACTGGGGATTGAGCTCAGAGGCATTCTACCTTCGAGCTACACCCCCAGCCCTATTTTTTACTCTTTATTTTGAAACCGAGTCTCACTAAGTTGCAGAGTGCCTCACTAGGTAGCTGAGGCTGGCCGGGAACCCGTATCCTCCGGTCTCAGCCTCCCGAATGCTTGGAGTTTCTTAATAAACATAGCAGATATATGTTCCAGTTTCCCCAGGATTCTTTCATTGTCCAATATTATGCCATTGTCAAATTGTATTTGTATTTTTGTTGGAAAACTACTATGTTCGGAATGGCATTTTTTACATCATACTGCAATTTATTTATTTATTTACTTAGTTAGTTAGTTAGTTAGTTAGTTAGTTAGTTAGTTAGTTAGTTAGTTAGTTGGTACTGGAGATTGAACCCAGTGTCATTCTAAACTATGCCCCAGCCCTTTTTATTTTGAAACAGGGTCTTGATAAGTTGCTGAGGATATTGCGAAGTTGCTAAAGCTGGCCTCAAACCTGCAATCCTCCTCACTCAGCTTCCCAAGTACTGAGATTATAGGTATGTACCACCACACGCAGCCAATTATTTCTTTAGGATTATTTTTTCCTTACTAGACTGAGAAGTCCTCCAGGACAAAAGCCAGGCATGCTCATCTTTGATGCTTACTGCCTGTAAGTACCTAGTGCCTTTCCAAGTCCTAAGTTCCAACTATTGAGCTCAGAGTGGCATTCAATATGATCTAGGAGGCAGGTATCTAGCCTATACCTAGTCACAGTGGCCAGTACTGAGCAGAGTGTGGGCTGGACTTTCCCTTCATTGGAGGGGAAAGGGTGGACTTGAATACTCAGAAAATTAGAGCCATTTGGAGGGGAATAGGAAGGGTCTAATCAGGATCTTGAAATTCACTATTCCTAAAAGCAAATCCTGCCAGTCTTAGGAAATAAGGTAAATTTTCTTTTGTTGCTGAAGGAATTACTCTATTTTGATAACCAACCCTTGTTTCCAAACCCAAAGAAGCTTCCCTATGACAGTGCAAACTAACAAATGTCAAGTCCCCCTCTCCTTCGTTAGTCATGCAAAACACCACTTTTTCCATGAACATCTTAGGGTAGTGGTTCTCAAATACTTTAATCTCAGGATCTCTTTAATGCACTTAAAAATCACTGAGGACTTCAATATACTTTCATTTATATGGATTAATATCTGTCCAGGTTCACCATATCAAAAATTAAAATGGATAAATTTTATTTTATTTTATTTTATTTTTTTTTTTTTGCGGTACTGAGGATTGAACTCAGGGGCATTCTACCTCCGAGATATACCCTCAGCCCTATTTTTTATTCTTTATTTTGACCGAGTCTCACTAAGTTGCGGAGTGCCTCACTAGGTAGCTGAGGCTGGCCGCGAACCCGGATACTCCAGTCTCAGCCTCCCGAATGCTCGGATTACAAGCGTGCACCACCACGCCCAGCTCTAAAATGGATAAATTTTAAAATATTATTATTTTTAAAATAACATATAGTAAGTGAACAATAATAAACTCATTGTATGTTGACAAATCATATTTTATGAAAATAACTATGTTATCCAAAACAAAAAAAATTTAATGTGCCTTTATTGATGTATAATGGCCTCACATCATAATGTAAATCATGTTGATAATGACATACATGTACACAGCACTTAGTACACCCTCTCCCCTGCCTCCCATCTCCCCCTTCCCATGCAGAGTATTGAGGTTGACTTTGGTATTTTCACATATGTACATATAGTCGATGTTAGTATTTCCATTCATGAACCTCACTCTTCCCCCTCCTCTTCACTTAGATTACTTCCCTGGCTCCACTCAGGTCTACCCACCCCCATTATCTGGAGTCCCTCTGGTATCTCAGTTACTCTCTAACTTGCACATATTAAAGAAAGCATTTGCCCCTTTTCTTTCTGTGACTGGCTAATCTCACGTAACATAATGTTCTCCAGGTCCTCCCATTTTCTTGCAAATGACAGTATTTTATTCTTCTTTATTGCTGAGTAGAATTCCATTGTGTGTATTTCCCATAGTTTTATAATCTATTCATCTGTTGATAGATACCTGGGTTGGTTCCATAATTTGGCTATTGTGAATTGTGCTGCTAAGAATATGGGTATGCATATATTACTGTAGTTTTCTGGTTTTAACCTCTTTGGAAAGATACTCAGGAGTGGAATAGCTGGATCATATGGTGGATCCATTCCCAGTTTTCTAAGGAATCTCCATACTGATCTCCATAGCAACTATACTAGTTTGCAATCTCACCAACAGTGTAGAAAAATTCCTATTTCCTCACATCCTTGTCAACAATTATTGTTATTTGACTTCTTGATGATTGCCATTCTGATTGGTGTTGATGGAATCTCAGTGTAGTTTTGATTTGCATCTCCCTAATTGCTAATTATGTTGAACATTTTTTCATATATCTATTAGCAATCTATATCTCTTCTTTTGTGAAGTCTCTATTCAATTCAGTTGTCCATATCTTGATTGGGTTGTTTGTTTTTCTAATGTAAGGTCTTTTAAGTTCTTTGTATATTCTAGATTTTAATCCTCTGTCAGAGGGATAGATGGTAAAGATCTTCCTCCATTCCATAGGCTTTCTCTTTAGATTCTTGATGGTTTCCTTTGATATGCAGAAATTTCTTAGTTTAATGCCATCCCACTTATTAATTCTTGTTTTGATTAGTATCATTTGAAGTCAGAAATTGTGATACCTCCTATATGATTCCTATTGCTGAGAAATGTTTTGGCAATTCTGGGTCTAAAACAAAAGAAATTTAGTGAAATATTGTTTTACATTTCTGCCAATTTCTTTAATGTCGCCTTAATAGAAGACACATGGATTCTCATTCACCTTGGTTTCTGTGTTGAATCTGTTGTGGTGTATTTTTGGTTGAAGTATAGGAAGAAAATTCTTTCTCATACAGATTCATAACTGGCAAAAAGAAGAGTATTTTTATAACCTTTCTAGATAATTATAGGTAATCTTCTTTGATACTATACCACAAGCTACTACAGACTCTACAAATGGTAATTTTTTAAAGGTCAATTATAATGTGGAATATGAAGCTGTGTCTCTGGATTTGTACTTTACTTTGAATGGATCTTTTGCAAATGCCTGATTTTGTAACATTATACATTGCTCATTTGGAAAATATTGATTTACTGAGTTATATAGACCATCCAAATGCTGAGACAGTTCATTAAACATTATAAAAATCACATCTATTAATATGACTACAAATCTCATCAGAGGTGGCTTACATGTTGGAAAACTATCCTGCTGATGGTAATGAATATAAGTTTTCCAAGATTCTGATTTTTGCTTGAGAGCTCGAATTTTATCATTGGCAGATAGCATCAGTTGTTTCCCATGCAGTGACAGGCTCACTTCATTTTTTTAGAAAATATCTGCCCAATTCCCAAGTCTGAACCACCATAATTTGCCTGTCATTTGTTCTTTCAAGTGAAGATGATGTTTTGAGAATGTAAAAGGTGGCTAGTCCAGCTGGCACCTCCAAGATTCACATAAGTGCTCTCAGGGGAATCAGAGCACTTCAGTGTGCTGTGGAGGTGCTCCTGCGTATTTCCCTATTGGTCACATAGTGTCATATAAAGAGGTGTACTTCAAGGTAGAGTTTTAATAAGATTAATCATTTTATTGTTTATCAAGGTCATTCTTATGTAGAACTGACTTCTTGCTATCTACAGTGAGCACCTGGCAAAGAAGGATACATTGAGTACTAGTATGTTTCAAGGCCACTGCCTTGATCTGTGCTCAGTGCCGGCGCTGGTGTCAACACACTGCAAAAAGCAAATGTCTTAGTATCACTATGAAAACAGTTTTCACCTCTCAGACCCCTTAAAAGGGTCTCAGAGTCCCCAGGGGTCTGTGAGTCACTCCGTGGACCTCTGCAGTAGGGTAAGGAAGCATCTTAAGATGTCTGACCCTCCATTCTTTATGTGTAACTTGCTCTTGAGAATTCACACTGGATGCTGTATGAAGGGCTGAGTGACGCCCTATGCTTTCAGCCTTTGCATACATCTGCAGGCCAGTTTTCTAGACCATGACACAAATGACGTGTTCCAAATACTCTTTCTAGGGTTCCCTCCATTGGAGTATAGAGTACCCCACCATCATTTCCCTAGAAGGTAGGGAGGGGATATGGCAAGATAAAAAGGGGGGCAAGAGAATGGCCTAACTGGCTTTTTGCATTCTTTCTCCGTTGTATGACATAAATCCTTGCTGGCCATCTGGAAATAGTGAAATCCTTTTAAGATACTACCAATCAAGCAGCTCTAGAAATCATTTTAAGGTTGGATTATATAAGTTTTACCTCCTAATTTGATAATGAAAAAAAAATAAACGAACTTGAAGCACAAAGAAATGGCAAGCTCAGATCACAGAGTATCTCAACCAGAATCAGAGCTGAGATCCTGATTTTCTTTTGCATGCCTCTGGGGACTGTCAGGAGGCAATCGGTCTTCTGTCCTCTGCGGAAAAATTAAACATCTTATGCACAACATATCTTTTAATAAGGCTCTGCTGTACTAGCGTGGACTCAACTGGAATCAGATTCTGTATCATACTGAACTGCTGTGCCCACTATACAAAGAACAACTCTGCAGAAATCCTAACTTAAATATCAGAAGGAGACATTCCTGATGGGAATTCCTGAATCCTGAAGCATTAGTAACTGCAAGCTCTCTCACACAGGGTCTGTTTTAGACACTGCCAGCATGTATCTCCCAGCCATGGGAACTGTAGAAGCAGCTGCTTCCCAGGAACAAGGTGACCAGGCACATAAGGATGTTCTGAGGACTGGAGACATGCCCAGTCTTTACCATGGGAGTGGGAGCTTCCTACCAGGTGCCTAGTCTCTTTAATCTCCAGCTTTCACATAGCTTCTGGGTTTCTGACAAATGTTTCCACCCCATAGAGACCTTGTCATCTCCCTGAGCAATGTGAGCTGCATAACTTCCCCCATTTTTTTTTTTTTTCGGTACTGGGGATTGAACTCAGGGGAGTTCTACCTCCAAGCTATACCCCCAGCCCTATTTTTTATTCTTTATTTTGAAACTGAGTCTCACTAAGTTGCGGAGTGCCTCACTAGGTAGCTGAGGCTGGCCGTGAACCCGGATCCTCCAGTCTCAGCCTCCCGAATGCTGGGATTACAAGCGTGCGCCACCACGCCCGGCTAACTTCCCCCATTTTTGATACAGCATTGGTTTCAATATTGTTTAAAATATATATTGATGAAAAGAATGCTTTTCCAGTATCCAATTATTCTTTTCACTCGACAATATATTACCTAAAATATTAATATGGCCGCTGGGAAATATACTCTTACATAAAGCTAATTTTACAATGAAACTAGCCATCTTTTCCATTGAGTCACTTACTTTAAACAATTGTTACGTCCAATCACATGAAGAAATGCCATTCTAACATTTGGCAACTATTTTTCTTTCTTTATATATTCATCTAACTACAGACTTTCTGCCTCACATTCAAACACTTTGTGTCCTACTTTTTTGTACTTGTTTGTTTTCATAATTATGATTTATTATAGTAGCTTACTCCAAACAATTTATCTAACTATCCTTTTATTGACTGTTTAG
The DNA here is from genome assembly GCA_004027655.1 of Graphiurus murinus. NCBI lineage: Eukaryota > Metazoa > Chordata > Mammalia > Rodentia > Gliridae > Graphiurus > Graphiurus murinus. Next base: position 17,058 of record PVLC010025154.1, read on the forward strand.
GTGATGTCAGGTCTTTTGCTAGCATAGAAAGTGCTGCAATAAAAAAAATTTGTATGTAAAGTCTTCTTCCACTCTTTCCCTTTTCCTTGAAATTATTTCTTTGAAATAATTTCCCAAGAGCAAGATTGCGGCTCATAGGATATGGGCATTTTGTTTTGTTTTATTTTTTGGTGGGGCGGTATTATTGGTTTGTTGGGTTGGTTTAGTACTTGAGACTGTTTGCCCGATTCTTCTCCAGAACATTTGTATTGATTCGCCATGTTACCCATAGTGAATAAAATATCTATTTCTCTCAGGATTCAATTTAAGCTTTTTTGTTGGAGTTTGGCCCATTTAATGGTTATAAAAAATCAATCTCATTATTTTAAATTGGCATCGGTTTAATTACACTTAAATCTTTTTAATGTTTATTGTCCTTTATCTTTAAATCACTAGGGTGTTGGCATGAATCAAAGTCTGATTTTCCTCATTATCTCCCCAGGGCCTCGCTCATTGTCTGGCACATTGAAAGTTCTGAATAAATTGTGTTGAATGAATACAAGAAGCAGTTGAAAAATGAATAAGGAAGAGAGTAGAGGGAGATGAGCAATGAAAAGCTCCTCTGAACTGCTGTGCCTGCTGTATAAAGACCCACTCTGCAGAAATCCTAATTTAGAAGTTAGAAAGAAGAGGTCTGGGTTTGCTGAGCCTCATTGGAATTTGTTTTCAATTAAATTAGAGCCTGATAGGATTTAAAGGTTAGGTCAGGAGAGGAATGGGAGAGCAGATTGAATGGGCCAATGGTGTGGGAGAAGATGGGTTAGGAGGACAGACACCTGCAGTGACTTAGTGGGTGATGATATGTCTTACACCATGGTGGCAGAAGTGGTGATGGGGAGGATGGATACATGTGACCTATGTTAGCAGCAGATTCTGTCATGCATTGGATATGGAGGAGAGAGAGAGCGCGGGAGAGAAAGAGAGAAACATCAAAGCTGACAAGCCAGATGTCTGGCTTGGAAATGGAGGTGCTTTTTCTTTTAAAAATATTCCTCAATATTATTGTCTTTCTATTTTTACAAATGATTTTGAAATCATATCATGCTCTATAAAGAATCCTGTCAGAATCTTAAGCGGGATTGTATTAAATCTAAAAATCACCTTGGTAATAATTGCTAGCTTTATAATATTTAGTTTGCATAATTTCTTCTCTTTCATAATTTCTTTCTTTATGAATAAAATCAACCATGTATAGGTTTCCTTAGCGCAGTACCTAGAACAGTAATAACATATGGACTATAGGCTTCCTTGGCTGATCTGATTTCAGAAACAAAATTAATTTTTTTTTTTAATTTTAACTTTTGTTTTTTTGTGGTACTGGGAAAGGAACCCAAGAGAGCTCTACCACTGAGCTACAACCCCAGCCTGTTTGATATTTTGAAATAGGTCTTTCTAAGTTGCTGAGGCTGGCCTCAAACTTGGAATCCTCCTGTCTCAGCCTCCCATGTACTGGGACTGCAGGCATGCATCTCTATGCCCAGCCACAGAATTAAACATTATATTATTTAGGGTTCCCATAGAAATAGAACCAATAAGAGAAATAGGCAGACAGACAAATAGATATGGAGAATCATTATGAGAGTTAGCTCACACAATTATAGAGGCTGAGAAATCCCATAGTCTGCCATCTGCAACCTGGAGACCCAGAAAAGCCAGTAGTATAGTTCTAGTCTAGGACCAAAGGCCTTAAAACCAGGGGAGCTGATGGTATAAATCCCAGTCCAAGAGCAGGAGAAGACCAACGTCCCAGCTCAAGCAGGCAGGCAGACAGCAAAGAGGTAAATTCCTCTACTCTTTTGTTCTTTTCAGGCTTACGATTGATTGGATGGTGTCCACCAACATTGGGAAGGGCAATCTACTTTATCAAGTTCACTGATTCAAATCATAATCTCATCCAGAAACAGCTTCACTGACACACTTAGAAATAATTATTAATCTGGCACCTCATGGCACAGGTTGACATATAAAATTAACTGTCACATACTTTCAATAAACAATAATATCTCCACTTCCCTCTGTAATGGAAATCCCTCCCAAAGCTGAATAATTCTGCCCATCAGTGTTTCCCAACTGTGCAATGGGAATGGAGAAGGAAAGTCAGTGGTCATATCTTCCAATTAAACATGGAAAATTGAACATACACATTAATCTCTATTCTTTTCCCAAATCCCACAAAAATGACACTAGATGAATAAAGAAGGTAGAAATCCACAAAGACAAAAGAAGAGAAAGAAGGCTATATCAAACAAAGGATGTCACCAAAATTGGGGGAGTTGGAGAACAGATGACAATTGACAACGGCAATTGTCTTAGCTGAGCAAGAAAAGCTGAGTCTTAAGTGCCTGTACACAGAGCAGTGCATCAGAGTCGACCCATCTCATGGTACAGAACCCAAGGAAAGCCTCAGGAGTTCACAGAAGACCAAGTGCTCAGCATGATGAATGAAAGAGACACATTTTGATGACATTTTAGAGTAACAGAGAAAGGGACAATCTTAGAAGCATTCAGTAAAACAGGTAACAAAGGATCAAGAACAGATGGCATGATACCCTCCAAAGCAACAAAGCTATAGAACAGTGGAACAATGTCAAACCCCACACTCAAAGGAGTTTGTCATGAGTGAGCTATACCATTAGCGTAGACCAAACATATTTGTATTTTTCCATAATGTCACTAATTTCACAAGCTATACCAGTTTCATCAGGTGCTATTCACCAAATACTTATGGGTCACCTGGAAGTCACAGATTGAGTAATCACAAGTTCTTTTGTTCCATTCCAATTTTAATTTTTAGTATCTATAATGCTTAGGTCATATATCATACTTTTTCATATATATGAAAGTATATATATAAGATATATATATATATATGGAGTATATATAAAGTGTGTGTATATATGGAGGAAGAGAGAGACAGACAAAGAAATGGTAGCCAAAGGGGTTCAGGAGACTGACCCCAGTACCGAGGCATACACCAGATACTAGAATTACTTCAGGTAGCTCAATAACATTATAAATGGACATGTTCAGGACACAGAGCTCTAGGCCAGGGTCCAGAGGGCAGGTAGTTTTGAAGTGGGCCATGACAAGCAGGGAGATCAAGCTGAACCTGACCTCAGTGCAAAGTTCACCTCCTGTCGACCTCATGACATGCTCACTGGATCATGATGGGCTGGTATTTGCCACCACAGGCAGTCTTGGGGTGCTCCCCTGTTTTTGTGTTTCAGGTGAGGGGGTTTGCTTCATTTAGTGGTCTTGTATGTTTGACAAAACTGTGAGTCTGGTTTTTCTGATATAGGGTTGATTTGCCTGTGTACCCATGGACTTCTGATTCAATTTGCTAGGTTCACACATAGTTTTTTTTTTAGCATGATTAACTTATCAGTTTGTGCCTTGTAGCTGAGCCGTACAGATGGTGGTTGTTTACTTGTACAAAAAAAGGTGTCAAGTCATTCTACCTTGGCATTTGTACTCAAAATGGAGTAACTCATGGCAACTACTGCTTTATAAAATGAAGTAACTCAGAGCAAGACGTAGCCTGCTGGCCATGGGATTCTCAGGGGAAACCTTTCTTGTTAAGCCCGGTCCCCACACTGACTCAGGGGAGCTCTCTCATCATCTCCATGTGCTGGCTGAGTTTCTTTCTGGCTCACCATTTCATTGAAAGCCTTCAAAGGGGATGGTTCCAATCCCCTGCTCAAGGGGGCCCTCATGTCTCCTATTCTTATGTGGCCACTGAAACTAAAGCCCCAGGGTAGCCAGAGCTTACAGTCCAGGAGTTGCTTCTTTCTTTGGTTAGGCCCAAGAGACATTTTTCTAGCATTTGGGGAAGGGAGAATTTCATTGTAATCCTCAGATCCACTCTCTAGCCTTCTCCTGTCTGATTTGGGAGTGCAACCTCTAGGGACCTCATTGCCTGGCTCCCTCATCCTCTGGCCTCCAGCTGGATTCAGTCAGTGGAGGGGAGTGAGGTCAGGATCTTTATTCCTGTTCTCTCTCCTCCCTCCCTCCCTCCTTTTCCCCTCCCTCCCTCCCTGTGGAGTCTATGGGTGGCCAGTCCTCTCCTAGGGGCTATTGCTTCTGGCCAGCTGCCCTCTTTTCCAGGTACAGTTCTCCCTCCTGGTTTCTGAAGCCACCCTCGTTCTTGGGGAAATATTTCAGGTTTGGGGGTGCTCGCCACTCCCTGAAAGCGTCACCTTCATTCACCATTTTTCTTAAACCCACTCACACCCTCATGGATTGTCCCTTTCATTAAACTCTCTTCTTCTGCCCCATTCCATCATGCCATCTGCTTCCTGGGGGACCCTCACTGATACTGCTATGTTTTCAGAAATTGATTCTTAGACTCTGTACATGTGTTATTTTGATAAAACCAATTCAAATTGTATCAACACAATAAAGGCACTTCTTACTCTAGGATTCTGCAGTATTATAGGATTTTGTGTGGGATTGTATATATATGCTGAACTTCCACCTTCTTTAACCCTCTCAGCATCACCTCACTTCCCGATCCTCATCGTCTCTGAGGCTGCTTTTCCTTCTGCTTTCCCAGGACATCCACACCAGCTTTCTTTTCGCTGGCCCCATGGCTAAACTTGGTCACCAACCCAGTTCCCATTCTTAAGTCTTCTAATTCCCTTCTCCCTTTACCAACATTGGGCTGTCACCTCACCTAAAACATTCAAAGGAGCAATGTTATGAATCCATACCTCATCGTTTGCTTATTAGCTAGGTGGTTTCTGGACTTTTGCCTAAGAGGAGTCTCTTTAATAATGGGGGATGCATTTGCATGGATCATGTTTACTGCTTTAAAAAATACATGCAATTTCTGTTGCTGAGGTTGTGGCTTAGTGGTAGAGTACCTATCATGTGAATGGCCCTGGGTTCCATCCCTACTACTGCAAAAATAATTTTTTAAGTAAAAATATATGCAATTTCTGCAAAAACTGAGACTTGAATAATTTTCTTTTTTTTCTAAATGATTTCCTTTCTCCCATGAAAGCTTTGCAGTTTCCCTCCTATATACCCTTCATGAAGCTAATGCTTAGGATTATTTATATTTTTATTATTATTATAGATGAGGTTTCCAGTTTTCATTACGTTTTCTGCCAGATTATAATTAGTGTACAAGACTGCTATTGATCATTATTTACTTTTATTGTACCTGAATGCTTTTTCTCTGATAGTTTTAGCCAAGATCCCTCGGATTACATAAGTAATCAATTGTAATTTGCCTGTAACATGTTCGTCTTTTTTTTATTATTATTACTATTAATTACTTCTGTGGGCTCCTTCTTGTTCATTGACAAGAACCTCCTGTACAGTGTAAAATAATAATGGTAGAAATGGATAGCCTTACTTTGCTCCTGTTTGTATTTAAAATTCCTTTAATATCTCATAAGTACAGTGTTGACTCTTGGCTTCAAGTTATGTTAAATATAGATGTGTTCTTTTCATTCTTTTAGTGGATGCTGAATTTTTCAAATTCCATTTTGGCACCATTGATATGAACATATAATTGTCACTATTTAATCTCTTGTGGGATATTATAATTACTACTTTTTCATTTGCTAGACTATTCCTCCATGAAACTAACTTAATTATGGTGTGTTTTTTCCTTTAATATACATGCATAATTATCTTCTTCCAATATTATATACTTTGGGCAAGGCATCATATTAATTTTTTGCATACATTTTCTCCATATTGTTTTCCTTTGCCCCATAGGATGAGTACGATCCTAACCATTTACAGAAGTGAAAATTGAGTCTCAGGAAGCTTAGCAATGAGACCAGTTCATACAGCAAATATGTGGTAGAGCCAAGCTTCAAGTTCAGATCCCTCTGACCCAGTCTCTCTCTTCTTTGAATTTATAACCTATCAGTAGTGTCTTTACATTCTTCACATCTATATGTAACAGTGAAATAGCTGCATCATTTCTGATATTTTTTTTCTGGGGTTGAGGACTGAATCCAGGGGCATTTTACCACTAAGCTACATTCCTGGGCCCTTTTTATTTTTTGTTTTAGAATTTTGTTTCTCTCCTTGAAAAAAAACCATCCATTTTATTCATATTTTCATAGTCCTTAGCATACAACTATAGAGTACAGTAAGATCATTCTCCTTTATTTCCTTACTAAATTTACCTGGGTTGACTTTATGTAATAAGTCTTATTAGCTAATTAAGTAATACTATGGTTATCTTTTTTTCTAATTTACATCTGTCTGATCTTCTGTTTCTTTTGAATTATCTTTTTGTTCCTTTGGTAAATTTTTATATGATTTATTTTGTATGCTAGTTCTGCCCCTTTTGTTTTTATTAACAATGAATGCACTTAAAGCTATGAATTTTCTTCTTAGTTGAGCTCAGAGGTCTTCCCAGAGATATTCAAGCATAGTTCTCATTTCATTGTTCTCTTAATAGACTGCTTTTGTGTACTTTTTCTTTTTGACAAACTTATTTATTAGCAGGATATTATAAAAATCCCAAGTAATGAGAGATTTTTTATTTTTATTTTTGTTCTCAGTTTTGCTATTTTGTCTGGGTAAGTGAGTACTTGTATGCAGATTTCTGCATTGTGTTTTACTGAGGTCTTTTGTAACAAACTGGTATGTGTTCACTTAGGAAACCTTTCTTCTTATTCTATCTCAGGTGCCAAGGGATATGTTATTCATTCATGACGCATAAGCCTCATCAGTCCTTGTCTTTTTGTTTCGTTCCATTTACCCCACAGTTATTGTGGTTACTGACATGCTTGAATTTTTTTTTTCTGCCATCTTACTTTACATTTTCTGATTCTATGTCTTTTTCAACACCTTTTCTTTCCACTGCTTAAATTAAGTTTTCTTCTGCTGGCTTAAAAGTAATCTGATGTCGTTTTTCGTCTTACAGTAGTTGGCTTTAACATAAGACATATAATTGTGTTTGTTTATCTTTGTTGACTTCATAAGCATATT
>PVLC010025155.1:0-23946 GCA_004027655.1 Graphiurus murinus
TTTTTTTGCGGTACTGGGGATTGAACTCAGGGGCATTCTACCTCCGAGCTACACCCCCAGCCCTATTTTTTATTCTTTATTTTGAAACCGAGTCTCACTAAGTTGCGGAGTGCCTCACTAGGTAGCTGAGGCTGGCCGCGAACCCAGATCCTCCGGTCTCAGCCTCCCGAATGCTGGGATTACAAGCGTGCGCCACCATGCCCGGCGGCTCTCAGTTTCAATTGCATACTGGGTGTATAGCATCTCTGCAGAAGCCAAACAGTAATAGTTCATGTCTGCTGTTCTTGGGTAATGCAACTTGCTCTGCAAGAAAGTTAAATTTCAGAAAGTTATTTAAACTCCTCTGCTGCAGTGCAGGCTGACAGCTGGTATTGAAGTAAGATGCTTCCCTTAAGGAACCCTAAAACCACTATGTTGGTTTCAACCAAAAAAACTTGACATTTCTCTTTAAATCTGTCATATTACATTAGCATTTAAAACATTGTTTTCTTAGCACCATTTATACTTCAATCAGATGTCACAAGGAAAATTTTGAAATTATAACCTATTTTTATCCTTTATTGTGTATTTCTAATATAAACCCTCATCTTAAGGGCCTTTTCTTCTAGACATTTGATAAGATAGCACATTAAACAACTTTTAATGAAAACATTGATTTTTTTTTTGGTAAGTTAATTGTCATTATTCTATATCAGAGACAATGTGTACATTCTTCACTGTATTCTCACTTAAATCTAGAAAACATTCTGAAATTACTGTATGATAGACAAGTAAAAAACAGGCTTTTAGTGTTTTTACTTTCAAAAGTAATTCCTTTACACTTTTTTGGTTCTTATCTTTAAAAGCACAATGTCCTTGTCTATCTCAGAACCTCTTCTGCTGTTAACATTCTCTGTGGGGAGCTTGAGAAAGTTCAGACATTTTATTTTGAATAATCCAAAGTCTATAGAAAAGCTGCATGAGCATTCAGTCAAGTGAGCACTGTGGTGCCCTCCGCCCAGGTCCCTGCTTGTTACCATTGGGCCGTTTGTGCTCTGTACCTCTCTGTATTTTAAATTTTACTGAACCATTAAGTTCATCATGATACTTTGTCTAAATAATTATGTATGCCACTAGAATAAGGATGTTCTCATATAATCACAGAACCATTTTCAGCTCTAAGAAACAATCCTATTATACCATGTAATATGTATTTCTTTTTTTTATCATGATATATATATCCTAATATATATTCATAATGTTATACTCTATAATATATTTCTAGTATATAATGTATATTCTAAATAGTATATAATAATATTTAACATTAATGTTATACTCTATTTCTAGTATATAATGCATATTCTAAATAGTATATAATAATATCTAACATATTTTATATATTCAATATATTCTAGCATGTAATACATATTATATATTCTATTTTTTTTTCTTTTTGTGGTATTGGGGATTGAACTCAGAGGCATTTTACCTCCAGCTACATCCCCAGTCCTATTTTTTATTCTTTATTTGGAAACAGGGTCTCACTAAGTTGTGGAGGGCCTCACTAAGTAGTGGAGGCTGGTTGCGAACCTGGATCTTCCAGTCTCAGCCTCCGAAGTACTGGGCTTATAAGTGTGTGCCACCATGCCTAGCCTACATCTTACATATTCTAATAGATATTCATCTAACAAATACTGTATATTTATAGTACCATCTAATATGTATTATTCTTTAAAAAATTTTCCCAACCTTTAACTCCCTGCTTTTTCATGTCTCAGGGATCTTCAAGATTGAAATGAAGACCAAGGAATATGTTTTGTTAACATATATATTTATTCCCTTTATTCTATTTTTTTATTTTATTTTATTTTTTTTTGCGGTACTGGGGATTGAACTCAGGGGCATTCTACCTCCAAGCTATACCCCCAGCCCTATTTTTTTTATTCTTTATTTTGAAACCGAGTCTCACTAAGTTGCGGAGTGCCTCACTAGGTAGCTGAGGCTGGCCGCGAACCCGGATCCTCCGGTCTTAGCCTCCTGAATGCTGGGATTACAAGCGTGCGCCACCACGCCCGGCTCTATTCCCTTTATTCTAGAACAGCCCCTTTCTTTACAAGTTATCTACTATAATGACCCTCAGTCTGGATTTGTCTTATTTATTCAGGACTGGATTAAAATTAAACATTTTTTGACAAAAATATTGCAGAGATGACACGTTGCATTCATCATTGCCTCCTATCAGGAGACATGTCAGCATGCCACATTAGTATTGATCATTTAATTAAGATGGTATCTATTAGATCTCTCCATTGAAAAGAACCTTTTTTGGTACTTTTTCTCTCACAGTAAACTGGTTGATCTGAGCATATCATGTTCCCCAATAGCTTTTTACTCAGTGGCTTTTATTCCTTACTTAATTGTAAAAATGATAATTTCTTTCTTGTTTATTAGCTTTCCTTCATTTCTTCTTTTCTTCTTTTAGACGTCACTATTGACTCGTGTTTTCTTTTTTTACTCAGTGTGTTAGATGTTGTCATTGCTATTCTTTTTGATGCTTAAATTGCCCCTTTGAAGCTGGCTTCTGTGTCCTGTTACCATGTTTCTGTCAGTCTTTAAGCATTTCTTTGTTTTCTGGCACAAGATGCCTCCATTCTGGAATCATTAATTTCCCTAAGGAGTCCTAGTTTATTCCAATGGATCTTTATATTTAGAAATCAAGGTCTGGGCATGAGATGTGTTTGTTGCTACCTGGATATTGTTGCATGTATGCCATCTCAAGATAGATAATCTATTTTTTTAATCACAAGTTTATTACTGATTCACTATTCAAGTCTGATACTACAGGGTTTTTCTTTACCTTCTCCTGTTCCATCTTCCTGGTTCCCAACATTAATGTATCTATCTAATTGTCTCCTACAATATAAGCAAATAGCGTCTCATTTCTACTACATCTTTACCAGTCTTACTTAGTTTCATGGTATAGAGATTTACTCAGGCTACTCAGAAAAGATAAAAGGATATGGCATTTGGTGTAAGGCACTGGAGGGGCCTGGATCCAAGGCAGTTTTGGCATCGGCTGCTCTTATCTACCTAGGCTCTTGGCATTCTTGATTGGCCTCTTTCTTTTCGTTCTTGACGTCCCTGTATCTCATCTCTCACCTTCAGCCTTCCGAAGCGTGGAGTAAATTATTTTGTTGATTATAGCATTACTGTTGAACAGCTCTTGTTCTAAATGCCTTTGGTCTGGAGAGCCAAATCTAGGAAGATGGTAATTTCTTTTGTTGAAAGTAGCTTTCTGTTTTCATTTGTTTAGTTAGTATAATCATTTGGTACTTTAGGTTTCAAGACCAGTACACGCTGGTTTTCTTTTAGGGTAGTGGTAAGTGATCTGCCTAGGTGTGCTTAAGCTAGCAAGTAATTGGAAAACAAGGTAAATAAGGTAGTAGTGTGTGCTTAGCATGCACGAGGCCCTCAGGTCAATTCCTAGCACACAAAGAGTAGGGTTTGGGAGTGAAATCTTTCCAATTAGCAAACCATAGCTTCTTACTGAATGAATGAAAGACACTATGCAGTGCAGATACACAGTCATGCACTGCATGATGAGCTTTGTGTCAGTGATGGGTTCCTAGACAGTGGTGGTCCCACAGATTATAATGGAGCTGAAAAGTTTCTGTCACCTAGTGATATGGTAGCTGTTGTAGTAGCACAACCCATTATTTGTATGTGTGGTAATGCTGGTGTCAACAAACCTACTGCATTGCCAATTGTATAAAAGCGTAGCACATAGAATTACATACGGTACATAATTTATGGTAGTGATAATAAATGACTGTGTTACTGGTGTACTTACTATCCTATATTTTTGTCACTATTTTAGGGAGTACTGTGTAAAAGGTTTGCTGTGGAACAGCGTGCCAGGTCACACTGGCAGCAGCCACATCTGTCTGTGTTTACGTCTCTGGAGTGCGTCAGGAGGCTACTTCGAGGGCTGAGGTAGCTCAGTGGTGTGGCGCCTGCTTAGCATGTGTGAAGCCCTGAGCTGGATCCCCAGCACCACAAAAAAAACCCTCACAAAACAACAAAGAGGCCACATCAAATGACTGTCCCATTGTTACATTTGGGTTGTGTAAGCACACCATGACGCTCCTACCCAGATGACATTGCTTAACAACATGTCTTGGTGCGTATTCCTATTGTGAAGAGGTACATGACTATGTTTACTGAAACATCATCAGAGGGAGCCTGAAAGGAGGAGAAATGTGTCTTTATCCCCAGATTCTGAATGAGAGGAGAAAATTAAGTATCAAAAGTATGTAACCGTGATACTCTGATAAGAATAATGTTTTTTACTAGTGCGTTTTCATTATACAAAATAATGGGTTTCATTATGGCATATTCATATATGCAAATAACCTACTTTGACCATATCCACCCTCCCGTAACTCTCCCTTAACCTCCCCCAATCACCTTCGTCTTCTCTAATAGTATCCCTGCTACTCTCATGATTTTTCGCCCTTAGATTCCACTTAAGAGGAATACTTATCTTTCTGGATCTCACTTATTTCTTAACATAATGATTTCTAGTTCCATCCATTTAGTTATAAATGATATTTCATTTTTCGTGTGCGTGTGTGTGCGCACGCGCATGTGTGTGTATGTGTGTGTGGAGGTTGAACTTTGAACTCAGGGACATCCTACCTCTGGGCTACACTCCCCAGCCCATTTTTTTATTTTTTATTTTGAAACAGGATCTCACTAAGTTGCTAAGGCTGGCTAGTCTCACTAAATTGCTGAGCCTGGAGCTAGGCATGGTGTCTCATGCTTGTAATCCCAGTACTTGGGAGGCTGAGACAGGAGGATTGCAGGTTTGTGCCTAGTCTCAGCTACTTAGTGAAGTCATCTGTATCTTAGTGAGACCCTGTTTCAAAATAAAGAATAAAAAATATGGCTGTGGGTATAGCTCTGAGGTAGAATGCCCCTTGATTCAATCCCTAGTACTTCAAAAATAAATAAGTAAGTAAAATAAAGTAAAAAATAAAAATAAATAAATTGCTGAGACTGCCCTTGAACCTGTAATCTTCCTGTTTTAGCTTCCCAAGGACTGGGATTACAGGCATGCTTTTTCTTTATGGCTGAATAATACTTCATTGTAAAACCGAGTGCTGTAATGCACACCTGTAATCCCACTGCTTGGGAGGCTGAAACAGGAAGAACGTAGGTTCAAGCCAGCTTTAGCAATTTAGATCTTGTTTCCAAATTTAAAAAAAAAAAAAAAAAGGTGGGGGAGCACCTTGGAGTTAGAATGCCCCTGGTTCAATCCTTAGTATCAAAAAAACCCCCAAAACAAAACCAAAAAACAAAACAATAAAAACACCACCAACAAAAAACAAAAAAGAAACATTCCATTATGTATATATAGTACACTTTTATCCATTCATCTATTGACAGGGACTTAGGCTGATTCTCTAACTTTGCTATTGTGAATTGTGCTGCAATAAACATGAATATTCAGGTATTGCTATAGTACACTCACTTTAATTCTTTTAGGTTTATACCAAGGCATGGAGTAGCTGGATCATATGGTAGTACTATTATTAGTTTTTTTAGGAACCCCCATACCGATTTCCGTAGTGGTTGTACTATTTTACATTACCACCAACGGTGAATAAGGGTTCTTTGCCCACCCCACCACATCCTCACCAGCATTTATTGTTTTTTTCTAGTCTTGATGGGATAGAATCTCAATGTAGTTTTGATTTGCATTTTCCTGATAAAGATTTTGAATATTTTTTCATACATTTACTGTCCACTTATACTTCTTTTGAGAAGTGTCTGTTCAGTTCATTTGCCTGTTTATTGGTTGGGTTGTTCATTTGGTATTGAGTTTCTTGAGTTCTTTATATATTCTAGATATCAATTCTCTATTGGAAAAGTAGCAGGCAAACATTTTCTTCCATTTACTTACTTGGCTCCTTTGCTGTGCAGAAGCTTTTTAATTTGATACAGTCCAATTTGTTGATTCTTGCTATTATTTTCTGAGTTATTAGAGTCTTATTCAAGAAGTTATTGCCTGTGGCTATGTCTTGAGGAGTTTCCTTTTGTTGGTTTCAAAGTTGTGGGTCTTATATTAGGTCTTTGATCCATTTTAAAAAGGGATACAAATAGGAAAGGAAGAAACAAATTATCCCTATTTGTAGAGAATATGGTCCTATACTATACTTACAAGACCTTAATGATTCCACCAGAAAACTTTTAGTTCTGATAAACACATTCAGCAAAGTACTAGGATGCAAATCTTCATGTGAAAGTCACTAGCTTTTCTATATACTATGTAGTCTAAGCTGGTAATGAACCAGCTGAAAAAAAAAGTTGTGCAAGCAATTTCATTCACAACAGCTTTAAAAATGTACCTAGGAATAAACTTAACCAAGGAAGTGAAAGACTTCTACATGAAATTACAATGAATTACAGAATACTGAAGAAAGGATTGAAGAAGATACTAGAAGATGCAAAGACTTCCCATGTTCATGAATCAGCAGAACTTCATATTGTTAAAATGGCCTTATTAGCAGAAGCAATCTACATATTGAGTGCAGCCCCTACCAAAATACTAATGATATTCTTCACAGAACTAGAGGAAAAAAATCCTAAAATTTAGATGAATGTGAAAAAGACTCTGGATATTTTTTATTAATCGAGGGCACGCATTAGTGACTAAGAATTAATACGAGATTTGTTAAAATCTAACATATACAGTAAAGATAACACAAGACTGAAGACCTTACAGACTTCAGTTCCAAATTTGGCATGGCTCACTCATAGTTGGTGATGTTGGAAAAATCAGTTATGTAGTCTAAGCTTCAATTTTTGGAGTTTCAGTTTTAATTTACTTTCTGGTAAGTCAGAAATTCCATCTTTAGAGTAATAATGTGAAGTCCCCAGCATCAGCAAGGGAGCAGGGACAAGAAGAACAACAGAAGGATGATCTCTGAGAGTGTGATCTGGACACTGGGGAGCAGCCTGTACATGGAGAGAGGTTGGGGCCTCCCTACCTGCAGGTGGACTGCTGGGCCTCTAGTGAATGCCAGAGTCTGAGTTCTCCAAGGTCAGTCAGGCTGGGAAGCGTTCCTGGCCCCTACCAGTACTCAGTGTGGGAGCCCCAGGGGTTGAAAGGAGGAGAGGACGGACATTCCTCTCTTCCCCCCACCCATGACTCTCTGAGAGTATAGTGTTAGTTTTCCTCTCTCAGTGTGTGGTTTCTCTATAAAATGTGTTGAATGTGTTTCATCTAGGGAAAGTTGTAAACCATATAAAGTGGAAATGTCTTCTCTTCTTGGAAGAACTAGAGCCTTTTGTGTTAAGGATTCCTGACATAGTGTTTACCTATGTTTATTAGTATTTGTTTAAAACCTATTTATTTTAATTAATATTAATATTTAATTAATACTTGTAAATAAACATGTTTATTTTACATAGCAACATTATTCAAAATAGTCAGAGCTAGAGGTAACCCAGTGTTCATTGATGGGTGAATGGATGAACAAAATATGATCAATATATACAATATAATAATATTCAGCTTCAAAAAGAAGAAAATTTGAACACATATTAAAACATGGACAAATCTTGTGGACATTATGCTATGTGAAACAAGCCAGTCACAAAATGACAAATACCATTTGATTCCACTTACAGAAGACATCTTGAATAGTCATGCTTGTAGGAACAGAAAGTAGAGCTCTGGTTGCCAGGGACTCAGGGAAGAGGGGTAGTGGGAGTTGTCGTTTCATGGTTTTGGAGTTTCAGTTTTGCAGGATGAAAACATTCTGGTGATTTGCTGTTCAGCAATGTGAATATTCTTAATACTGTACACTTAGAAATGTTTATGTGGTAACTATACTTAGAAATGGTTAAGGTGGTAAATTTCATTGTACGAATCTTTTACCACAAAACAATAAAAGTACAGTATTTTTAAGAGATACTATTTGTATAATAGAGACAGATGTGTATATCTATGAATGATTCTAGAATGAAAATTTAAAAATTAGTACACATTTACATGTATTTAATATCGTACCATTAATATCGTATCTTTTTTTTTTTTTCATACCATTTCAAACAATATTTCTACTAATAGTCTTTCTGTGGAACAAGGTACACATTTGTGTTGACTCTGAAATTTCACATTTGGAATTTATTATAAGAAAAAATAAGTATGTACACAAAAGCTTAGTCCATTGATTGGAATAGAATATTGCAGAAATGTATCTTGACATAAAAACAGTTACTCTTACAGGGCATTGTTGTGCATGCCTATCATCTCAGTACACGGGAGGCTGAGACATGAGGATCACATGTTTGAGGCCAGCCTAACTTAGACACTAGTTCAAAATACAAAATAAAATTGGGTTGGGGGTCTAGCTCACAGGAAGAATACCTCTGGGTTTAATCTCTAGTAGCCAAATAAACAAAAACAACAAAAAGAACCAAACCAAAAGAAACAAATAAAAAGACTGTTAATAATAATAAAAAAATGTAGGTTCCATGCATACACTACAGAAGTCAAGTGTGACAACTGGACCACCATAACAAAGTGTTTATTTTGGTTATACAGATCAGGCCAGCCTTCTTTTAAAAAGCTAGATACCAACTAATAGAAGTAGATCTCATTTATACAATTAAATATTTTATGAGATTTTTGATTCTGAAAATATTTGATGAGGGAGAAGGACTTAATACTTTTCTTTATAATTGCCACAATTAAATTTAAATACTGTTCAGAGTATGATTTGTGTGTGTGTGTGGGGGGGGTACTGGGGATTGAACCTAGAGGCAGTCTACCTTTGAGCTACACCCCCAGCCTAATTTTATTTCTTATTTGGAAACAGGGTCTCTCCAGGTAGATGCGAGTCTCACTACTTGCTGAGGCTGCCCTTGAACCTGTGATCCTCCTGCCTTATCCTCCTAAGTATAGGGATTACAGGTGTGCACCATCATGCTCAGCAATCAGAATATGATTTTTAAGAAAGTGTGTATTTCATGAAAATTGTGTTTTTCTTCTTATCTACTTCACTTAAACAAGTTAACATTATTGAATTTACCTGTAGAGAAAGTTATTAGGTATGTTGACTCTCTTAAAAACCATGGTTCTCTGTTAAACAGAGTTTTAATTATCAAGACGTATCCATGGCTAATTACTATACTTCTCTGTGAGTTTTAATATTCTGAAAGGCTGAAGTCTACATACTATCTGTTGTAGGTGTTACAGTGTTTCATGTTTTCTTTGCTAACCCTGGTGAGAATTGCAGCCTGTCTTAGGTAATGAAGTACTTCAGCCTATAAAATACCTCTAGCTATTTTGTATCATTTTGTGCAGTGTCTAGGAATGTACAATATTTAGTCTGGTTTCTTGAACTAGATCCTGAACATCCAAGTGAAGTCAGGTTTCTGTTTGAGTGGCCTTGGTTAAATTAGTCTCTCTAAGCTTCAGTTTACTTACCTGAAATAAGAGAGAGAGAGAAAGGAGACAGAGACAGAGATAGAGATAGAGAGGAGAATAAGTAGATAACTAGGTACATACTTAATTTCCATGAGTAGAATATTCATTCCAAGTGGACTTAACCGTAGGTCTCCCTACAGGTGCCCAGCATGCATCTGATTTTGCTGTCTTGTGCTCTGGAGCGAACACTGGGATTCCTGTCTGTCAGTCTTTCTCAGTTTTTGTGCTCTGATAGTCTGAAATCCTTGTACTTATTCAGGTTCTTCAAATCCTTGCAGCTTCTTCATTTATAAAATGGGAACAGTGATTGGACCTACTTCATAGGGTTATTGTTAGATAAGACAAATTATTGCATGTAAATTTTAAGTAGTATCAAGCACTGTTGATAACTTAATAAAAAAAGTTAGTTATTGTTGTATTTTCGCTCCAAATTATGTAATGGCTTCTTTTAATATAATGTGGCAATAAATAAATAATAATATACAAATTTTAGGTGCTTTTTACTATGCAGCAAATCAGAGCTTCAAGAAAATTGCACTTTGGCTAATAGATGCTGCTCTTCTGGGGAACTAATATCTCATTGTGGTAGACCAAGAGTCAGAAGAAGGTGATTACTAGTAGTTAGGTTCTGGTTGATGTTAGAATTGAGAATTTAGACTGCTTTCACTTGGATATGTAATATCCATAAACTTTTAGTGGAGGAACTCCATTTTCTCAGCTTATTTTGGATTTGGCAGTTGCTATCTGATTACCTAGTGCACTAATTTTAAAAAGGCAGCACTTGGCCCACATTTGGGCGATGAGTGATTTCCTCTCCCATTCTGATGGACCCTTGGTCCTGAGGTCATCTTGAGTTAAAAATGTACTGGACCAGAATAGTAGGCGAAGGATATCAAGAGAAGCAACCATCAGCTCTGTCTGAAACTAGAAAGCTGTTTATGTCGACCACCCACTCTCTTCTGTTTCTTTCATGAACAAGCTACCCATAACCGCCTCTGTTCTATCATGCTCTAAATTTTACAGGAGCAGGCTCTCTCACACACGGGATACCATGCTGTTTGTGACCAAGAAAGTAAGCCTGTTTAATTATGGGTTTCAGCATTTGGAAACCACCTACTTTGTAGATAGTAAGTGGTGTTGTCCAATTTATTGGTAGTAAAGGTAATATTTTATTTTGGTCCTTCATTTGTCTTTTTTTTTTTTTTTTTGGTATTGGGAATTGAACCTAGGGACCCTCTACCTCTGCTCTATACTCCCATCCCTTTTTAGTTATTTTAAAATTTTGAACCAGGGTTTCCCTAAATTGCTGAGGCTGTCTACGAACTTGCAATTCTCCTGTCTCTGCCTCCCTGGTATTGTGATCACAGGGTGTGCCACTGCGCCTGGCTGTGGATATTTGTCTTATGCTTTGGGGTATCTTCCTATATTGTGTTACTTGTTTTGTTGCTCAGATGTTTCAGCTTTGTCCGTTGGAAGCAGTTTCAGGTTGGCCCCCTATGTATTTGACACTGCTTTGTTTTTTGAGCCTGCTCTTACTTTTCTGACATTATAAGATGTTTGGGCTCATTTTGTATATTTCCATTCCCAGCCCTGGAACCAACCATTTTTCAAAAGAGCCATGCTTCTTTTTATTGGAGGCTGGTATTAGAAGAAATCAATTTCTGAGCACTGGCCTTTGCAAAATGCTTTGCCATCTCTTTTTAAGAGCAGTACTGAAGTCTTAAAGAGTATAATAGTAGAAATAATGCTATGAATATATACAAAACTACCAATTCCAATATCAAAGACATGTGTGGGGAGGGGGAGAGGGGAGAGGGAACTAGAGGGGAGGGCACCAAGAACTATGTACATGCTTCTGTCTGACACTCTATGACAGTGACCTTTTTGAGAGATTTTGGCTCATGGTGAAAAGTCAGGGTAGGATAACCTGTAATTAAATTACCTGTGATTTTAGTTACTCTTTTCTACTCAGTGACCCAGGCTCTTGTTAGTTACTTTTGTTATGCTCTTAAATAAACTTAGAATAAAATGATTGGTAGTTTTAAAGATCATAGAGTCCCTTTCTTAATTTTGTAGTCTTAAAAAATGGAGGTCCTGAAAGGTTATGATTTGATCAGTCACGTGGCTGATCTGCTTCAGCTTTCACTGGGAGGAGGTTGGAGATACATGACCGGTAGAGTGTGGTTCCTACATTGTCACCCAGTCTCCTGCCCCGTGCTCCTCTAGGACACAGACTGTCATCACAGCAAAAATGTCACTTTCAGAAACTTTTTAAGAAATGATTTTGCCAAAACTTTGGGATATGTACACAATGGAATTCTACTCAGCCATAAAGAAGAACAAAATCATGTTATTTGCAGGGAAATGGATGCAATTGGAAAGCAGTATGTTAAGTGAGATTAGCCAGTCACAAAGAATAAAAAAGCATTTGTTCTCCCTAATATGCGGATGCTAGGGAGAAGATGAGGCATAAGAGGGTCTCCAGCTGAAAAGGAGAGACCCTCGATAAGCAAAGAAGTTGATTTAATCGAAGGGGAGGGTCAGGGAGGGGGGACACCCTAAGGCACATGGTGTACTTTCACAACTCTATCAAGGTCACTCACTGAATTGAACCTGAGAGGGAGGGAGGGTGAGGGAGCGGGGTGGGAACTGGGGAAGGGGTCAAATGAGAAATGTGTGCAAATATGTCGTTAACAATTTGTACCTAACAAAGATGTATGCTTACAATGCACAAATTACTACAATAAAAAAAAAAAAGAAATGATTTTGCTAGTTATATATTTTGCTATTCTGGTTTTCCATCACATGAAATATTTCAGATGTTATATTGAAAAATTGCTGTGTATTTTTACATATGAATGTGACATTTGGCATTACCAAATGATGGAGGGCTTATATAACAGAAGTCTGCTAAAAAAAGACAAAAAATATGCCAATTTTAAAAGTGAAGATTTTGACATGTTAGTTTTCTTGGCATTACTCAGTCTTCATGTCTAAAATAGCCTGGAACCCACATACAAGGGGGTTATTCTTCTCTACTTCCATTATAGTTTCTCTTTGGGAGTGCGCATTATTAGTAATACCAGCATTCTTTTAATTTCCCACTGAAGTATTCATACTTATGGATAAATCATGGTTCTAGAGTCTTACGGGCCAAACATGAGTCTAGTGGCTCTTTAACATAATCTTGCAATGGAATTACATTTACCTGAATATTTTAACCCAGGGCTTTTATAATTATTTGGTGATGATTGATACATTTAGAAATATTAGATATAATTATTTCAGGGCAATATTTTAACACTCTGTGTTTAATACAGGAAATTTTAGTGTCTCCCTAAGTGACACTACATTCTTTACCTATTACATTACAGACAGATCCAGAATGGCAGTTGGACAACTGCTCTTTGCAGACAATTTTAGTTGCGTACTATTGTGAGGATTAGCATTTGCCTAAATCCAAGACTCTGTGTTAAGGAATTTATGAACTTCTAAAGCAACACCCAGTTTTCTAAGATAATGTTTATGATTCCATTCCCTTTCAAAGAGACTCTGTTGTCTAAAGGGAATTACAGTTAAGCTACCTCCTAGTAATTGTATGATCTGAGTTTTTTAAAAAGATAAGTTATTTTGGGATATGGTAGCTCAAAGGCTGTGCTTATATTGGCCACAAGATATACTTTTATAAATAGAGCCTTCCCTTTCTCCTACTTTTACCTTACTTCTTGAGAAGTTAGGTTACTGGCTAGGTTCTTTCTTTACTTACCTTTTATAGGCAACAGATTTTAATGTAAGAGTCCGATATACAGGGTGTAGCCAAAACTAGTGTGGGGAAGATCTTACTTCATCATTTCAGATCCTTACTATATATCAGCATTCAAATAAATTGACTGAGGATGGCAGTGTTATTTTTTGTTTCTTTTTTGTGGTTCTGGGTATTGAACCCAGGGTCATTCTGCCTCTGAGCTATACTTCCAGCCCTTTTTATTTTTAAACAAGGTTTCACTAAGTCACCAAGGGTCTTCATAAGTTTATGAGCCTGGCTTTGAACCTGCAATTCTCCTGTCTCAGCCTCCCAAGTACTGGGATGATAGCTATGAACCACCATGCTTGGCTTTGGCTACTTCTTAATTGCATTATTTCTTATTGATTCTATGAGAGTTCTTTGTATGTTTTACTAATCCTTTGTCGAGTATGTACTTTGAAAATTTTTTTTTCTCTGTGGCTTATCTTTTCATTTTCTTAGATATTATTACTTTTAATATCTTACTTTGTTCCTTACTATTGTTTCTTGTATTTCTTTTGCTTAAATTTAGTTTCACAATACAGGGCCATTTATTTGCCAGTGTATCTTCAGCTAATGAGGCATGGCAGATTTTCAATAAAGATTTTTAAAAATGAATGAATGAGCTAGGCATAGTGGCACAGCCTGTAATACTAGTACTTGAGAGGCTGAGACAAGAGGATTGGAGGTTTGAGACCAGCCTCAGCAACTTAGCAAGACTCAGCAACCTAGCAAGATGCTGTTTCAAAATAAAAAATAAAATAGGGGTGAGAGTGTAGCGTAGAGGTAAAATGCTCCTGTGTTCAATCCCCAGCACCACAAAAACAAACAAACACTGAATGAATGAATGAATGAATGAATTGAAAATGGATGGAGCATTTGTTGTATGAACGGATGATGATGTTAATTCATTAGATCTTACCTTCTTTAAACTTAGGGCCTTTTAAGATGAAATCAAAATTTAAGCCAAACCAAGACAGTGTTTTAGAAAATTTAATGATTCTTGACAAGCTGCAGCTGCTTATGGGGTATTAATAGATTTCCTTACTGTGTTATTTATGAGTAGCTTAAGGGCATCAGCCATGTCAAAATGGGGAGGGGGGGACCCTGACTCTTTAGGTTTTTAAAGCACAAGCTGTCCATTTGTGTTTCTAGGCTAAGAGAATTGGAGTTTCCTTGTATAACCAGGACTACTAAAGGTACTGCAGCAATTGTGGAGAAAGGCTTTCATGTCTTTTTTTTAACTATATGATTTTCTGCTTTAACATTTATTTATTTATTTATTTATTTATTTATTTATTTATTTATTTATTTATTTATTTATTTTTTGCGGTACTGGGGATTGAACTCAGGGGCATTCTACCTCCGAGCTATACCCCCAGCTCTATTTTTTTTATTCTTTATTTTGAAACCAGGTCTCACTAAGTTGCGGAGTTCCTCACTAGGTAGCTGAGGCTGGCCTCGAACCCGGATCCTCCGGTCTCAGCCTCCCGAATGCTGGGATTACAAGCGTGCGCCACCACGCCCCGGCTGAGAAAGGCTTTCATGTCTGATGAGAGAGACAAGCTTTGAAAGGCTAGTGGTGCTGTTTAACAACAGGGTAGCCAGGAGTTCGAAGCCCCTTTTTACTGCCTCCATATCCTAGCACCTAGCCTGGCTTCTACCTGGCACCCTGCTGGCCTTCAGCAAGTATTTGTTGAAAGAATACATTGTCAGTGAATCATAGTCACATAATCTGAAGATGATGTGACACATGGAGCAATTATGTTCATGTATTTTTTTTGTGTGGTACTGGGGATTGAACTCAGGGGCGTTCTACCTCCGAGCTACACCCCCAGCCCTATTTTTTATTCTTTATTTTGAAACTGAGTCTCTCTAAGTTGCGGAGTGCCTCACTAGGTAGCTGAGGCTGGCCGCAAACCTGGATCCTCCGGTCTCAGCCTCCCAAATGCTGAGATACGCCACCACGCCCGGCTGTATGTTTGTTTTATAAGAAAATGTTTTTCCTGCAAGAAGAAGTGTTACCTAGGTGTATTTGGAATGTTCAGAGTTTAGAACCTGCGATCATCAAATCCTCCTGTCTCAACCTCCCAAGTACTGGGGTTACAGTGTGCACCACCACACCTGGTTCAGAGTTTAGAGATTTTTAGAAAGGAGAAATGCATTCTTTTTTGCTTGGGAAGGTTGAAGAGGAGGCTGTCAGAGCTTCTTCTTTGTAGGTATCATGGAGCAAGAATTGAAGTCCTAGTCAACCTTGGAGGCTCCGTCCAGATACAGTAGTGGCTCTAACTTGGGTCTGTGTGGCGGTGCCTCAAGATCTCTGTCATATCTCATCATGCATACTCCTCTCTTTACCCTCAGTCTCCACCTTCTGAGCAGATTGTCTCTGCTGTCTCTTATCACTTCAGCCTCAAGCTGGATGTGGTGATGTACGCCTATAATCACAATATTTGGGAGGCTAAGACAGGAGGATCACAGGTTTGAGGCCAGCCTCAGCAAAGTAGCAAGATTCTTAGCAACCTAGCAGGACCCTTTTTCAAAAATTTAAAAAGGGGGGTGGTCTGCAGGTGTTGCTCAGCGGTAGAATGCCTCTGAGTTCAATCCTCAGTACCAAAAAAGAAAGAAAAAAAAAAAAAGAAGAAAGAAAGAAAAGACTCAGACCAGCAGTCTCTTTTGCATGCCTGACCTCTGGGCTATACCTTTCCCCTAAAACCTTCTTCTTTATGAAGAAGGCATGCATATGTGCCCTATATTATTTCTACCAAATGATTGATTGGAATTTGTTCTATTTGTTGACAGTTGTAGTTCATAATTAATTTTTTTTCTACAGTGACATTTCCATAATTCTAGGATGGTAGTTTGGAGGTAATACAAATTTTAAGTTACTGCATTTCATTGTCCATATTTACTTATGCAACTCTAAGAATATTTTAAAACATAAAATTAGTGGGAGACAGGCATAGTGGCTTATTCCCATAGTCCTGGCTACTCAGGAGGCTGAGGCAGGAGGATTGCTTGAGCCCAGTTCAGGGCCAGCCTGAATAACATAGTGAGACTATCTCTTTAAAAACAAATTAGCAGGAAAATGACATCTATAGAGAATAGCAAAGGAGCCTAGAGGCTTTGCTTTTTGAAAATCTCCTTGAAAATGAGTGTTTTCTGCAGGGACTCTCACAAGCTCGATGGATATTTGTATAAAACTGATGTTAGAATTTACAGGTCACAAGGTCGCTGATATCGCACAGATGAAGAAACTGAGTCTCTGCTCACAGAGCCGCAAGTGGCAGGCAATCAAATCCCTATATCTGAGCCTGAATTTAGGCTCTTGCTTTTTCCTTTCCCTCCCTCCTTTTTAGCATTTTTCTTCCTAGTGCCCATTCTTTCCTAATTTTCTTCCTTCTTTCCACAAATGTTTGAGTATCTTCTCTCTGTTACACAGTGTGCTCATTTCTGGGAATGTGAAGGTAAATAAAGCAAGGCCACTGCTGTCCAGTTGCTCTGTGAGTAGTGAGGGCCGCAGACTTGTAACAGGGACCTGACTGCAGCCAGGGGATCACAGGCCACCAATGCAGAGGGGGCCTAGAGGCCATCATTGTGTGGGGGACCGGAAGTTACAGAATATTGAAAATGCTCTAAGGAGGTAGAAGAAAATGCTGGCTGCTAAATCAACTAGCAAATGGCATGCTATTAACCCATTAAGTCCTACGCTTTCAATTCTGTGAATATTTCAACAGAATTGACACAGGCATCTTAAAATAGATTGGAAATCATAATGTAAACCTATATGTAAAGCTATACACACAATTAACATTATAGTAGAATTATGATAGAATTGTATATATACTACATATAAGTTTTTTATAGGTGTTCCAGATCTGGGACAATGGGATAAAATGATTCAATGTGATTCGACCAGAATCACATTGAATCATTCTTGGAGAGTGTGTGTGTTGCTTTGCTTGTTGGTGACTTGCATTTTTTAGTTGAACCACTGGGGGGCGCAGGGTCGCAGTAAAACTGGATGGTGAAGTTCACAGAGGCCCCTAGGTAGAAGAGGTCAGACTGGTAGTGTACTGTCTCTTACCAAGGCACGTGCGTGTGCGTGTGTGCATGTGCATGTGTCTATGTGTGCATGCGTGTATGTGTGTGTGTTGTGTTTGTTTTGGGGAAAGGTTTTGGCTCAGGATCAGGTATATAGATTTTGTCTGGAGACCAATTAATATTTATCTTAATTATTGGACTAACTACTAACGAGTTATTTTATGTGTGTGTGTATACTGAGGATTGAACCCAGGAGCATTCTACCTCAGAGCTACCCCCCCCGTCCTAGTTTATTTTTTTTATTTTGAAATGGTCTCATTAAGTTACTGAGGCAGGCTTTGAACCTATAATCCTCCTGTCTCAGCCTCACAAGTATTGGGATTACAGGCTTGCACCACTACGCCAGGCTGAGTTATCATATATTAGTCTATTTATAGTGTTCAGTTTCACTGTAGGGAAATCTTCACTACAGGGAACTCTTCAGACTAGATAACCAAAATATTTTCAAACCTTAGGTAATTGTGTACTTAATCTTAAGGACATTGTCAAACAGTGAAAAACCTTGGTGATGGAACACCTCCTAGAGTTCCTTGTAATATTCAACCGGCATTCCTTGGGGTAAATGATACTTTGCTAAGTGAGGCCTTTAGCTTTCTCTCCACTCCTCCCTTTCTCGTTTTTCTCTTTTAATTAATCGATCACAGAGAAAAGCTAGGCCATGTTGGACGTGATCCAGGCAGAAAGAAGCAGCATTTTGGCATATTAGATAAACAATCAGGAAGATGAAACATGAACTAATGCTTATGTGAACATACCTGGAGTATGTAAGGGGAAGACAAGACTGTGGCTGCCGAGTCCCTGCTTCAAGCAAGGAGCAACTTCTTTCTGTCAAGGTTTTGCTCCCATGACTTCACCTTACCTGTGCTACTTTACACAGTAGGTGCACAGTGTAAGAGCTTGTTGAATGAATCCAACAACTCACTGACCTAAAGACCACATTTTTTTTTTAACCCAGAAATTTAGAGGAAAAGAAAAAGGAGAAAGTAGTTGTGCAAATATTTTACAGTGTTCTGTCAAGCAGGTGGTTATAAAATAAAACTGGTAGACAGTGAAAGAAGGGGAATATAAAAGAGTTAATGTAGGAGTCCTTTCTGTAAAGAAGTTTATAATTGAGAGAGGCAGGCAGAAGCACACAGCTAGTGTTAAGGGATTCAGTGCTAATCGTTGAATTAAATTAAATATGGAAGTGACCATATTTACGGTACCCAGGTTGCAACACTGCGCTAGATTCTGGTGGAGTTCTTTTGAAGCTTCCTTCTACTGTGCAAGTGTTTTCTGGGGCTGGGGATGGTAAGCAAGCAATAGGAGATGATTTCTTTAGCTCCTTCTCACTTTGAAGTTATGTCTTTTAAAATTTCCATAGTATCGCTTGAAGTTGACACCTGTCCGTGAATAAGCAGAAGGATGGTTAACTAATAGAAATTGCTGTTGGGGTTTTAGATGATCCAGTGTAAGGTGCATTAAATGATAATAGTTGCTGAAGGTGAAAATTGTGTATTTGGATTTATAAATCAAGTTTCTTCTGCATTTATTTGGTAAAAAGGGATCTTAGTCCTTATCTTAGTTGCCAGAGGAAGTTTAAGTCTTGAGAACAGAAACTTACCTTCTCTTCCAGGACCCACCCACCAGTGATACCCATGTGTCTGTGTTTTTTGAGAGTTGCACAGATGATTTAAATGTTTCATCAGGGCTGAGAACCCTTGGGCTGTGCCTGTTCAATTTGTAGTTGAGATTTGGAGACATTTGTGGTATTTAGAAAAATTATAGCTTGATTAAATAACTGTATGGTTTGCATTTACCTGAACAAGGAGCAGCATTAGTTACCAAACTGACTTTGATTCAGGCTCAGCTACTCTTAACTGTGCTAGTTATTTCTAGCTACATAACAAAATTTCCTTCAAACTTAGCATTTTAAAACAATTAACCTTAAGTTTTTTATCTTTTGGGTACCAGGAATTGAACCCAAGGACTTGCACATGCTAAGCCCACTTTCTACTACTGAGCCACACCCTCAGCCCCACAATAAACTATAGTTCTTCCTGTGGGCCAGGAATTGGGGAGCGGATTCAGTGAATGAAGACAGTGTTAAGATGTCACCTGAGGCTGCAGTCAGCTGAGAACTTGACTGGGGCTGGAGGACCTGCTTCCAGCATGGCTCGCTCATGGGCTGAGGGCCGGGGACCTCAGTTCCTAGCCTTTGGGCCTCCACCGTATTGTTGGAGTGTCTTCAAGGCAGAGTGGCTGGCCTCCCTCAGAATGAGTGATCGAGAGAGCAAGAAGGTGGCACACACCTGTAATCCCACTACACAGGAGGCCGAGACAGGAGGATTACAGTTATAAGGCCAACTTTAGCCACATAGGTCCTCAGAAACTTAGTGACAAGTTGTTTCAAAATAAAAAATACAACACCCTTGAGTTTAATAGAGAGAGAGAGAGAGAGAGAGAGAGAGAGAGAGAGAATGTGTGTGTGTGTGTGTGTGTGTGTGTGTGTGTGTGTGTGTGTGTGTGTGTCTAGGGAGGGAGGGTGGGAGGGAGGGGAAAGAAGCCACATTGCTTTTTATGATTGAGTCTTGGAAGTCTACCACAGTCTACATGAGTTATGTTCCATTCCTGGGGCCTGGAATTAGCCTTACTTTTTAAAATTTTATTGGTGCATTGTAGTCACACATGATGAAGCTAAGAGTGATAGAGGCGTACAAGTTCTCGGCACTCAGTGAGCCTCCCCACAACTCCAACCCTGGCCTCTCTTTTGAAGGGGGAAGTGTTGCTTCCTGGGCATATTTGAAAATGACCACACAAGTTGTAAGGTTTTATTAAATTTTTGTTTAATATCTCCTCATCCACAAAAAGAGACTTAATTATAATACTGACTTCCTGTTACTGTGGAAGATTCATTGACGTAATACATGAAAAATGCTCAACCTGATCTTGGCAGGCAGTACTGCTCAGTAAATGACACTTTTTATTACTTTTAACATATGTCTAATAGTATTCATGTTGGTCATTCCTCTATTAGCAGAATATGGAAAATTCAAGGATGTGTTTTCAGCATGGTGTAGGTCAGGGTATCACATGACTTTGACAGTGAATGGTTGAAACGTACCATTTGATCTATCAGAAACAGTGCATTTTAATTTGTTTCCAGCTCCTCTTAATCCGGCTTAATTCTTCATCTGTCTTCCCAGCTGCATCAGCTGCTGTGTCCAAAAGGCCCATTGTGTGATGGTGCTTCATCATCCTTTTAAAACTGTGATGTGAATCAGCTTCAGATAGCTCTGTGCCTGGGTCTTTTGGTCAGAATTAGTCCAAGTGAAGAGCAAGTGGCTCAGGTCATGGTTAAAATTAAGCACTTGGTTCCAAGGTTATCAGGAGTATCAGCAGGTGCTACCTTTGCCTACAGCTCTTGCCTGTAAGACAGCAGATTTATTGCCCTAGATGGAAACATCAACTTCCAAGGCATCTTCTGATCAATACCTGATAGCTGCATTAGATCTACATATGCAGTTGGATTCCTCACTTAATAATTAGCAGAAGGCCATTAGTGTATTGCCAGTAAGGACCGTGCCAACTTCTTAATCTCTCTCCCCCAAAGAAAGCTTGTAATTTACGGAAAGGGAGAAAACGTTGTGGTGAGTGCTGGCGCTGCAGCTCAGTGGTAGAGTACTTGCCTAGCATGTACAAAACACAGGGTTCAGCTGGGCGTTGTGGTGCATGCCTTTAATGTTAGTACTTGGGAGTCTGAGAAAGGAGGATCTCAGGTTAGAAGACAGCCTTAGCAAGTAGTGAGACTTTCATCAACTTAGTGAGATCCTGTTTCCGAATAAGAAATAAAATCAGACTAGGGGGTGTAGTGCAAAGGTAGAATGAGGTAGAATGCCTCTGGGTTCAATCCCCAATTACCCCCCCCCCCCAAAACCCATGAGGTTCAATACCTATAACTTCATATAACTGCAAAAAACAAACAAGACAACTCCCCCCAAACCAGAAATAAATATTTTTTGCTGCCTCTGTTGTATCATTTTCCTTTTTTTTTTCTTTAGGCACTGGGGATTGAACCCAGGGGCATTCTACCTCCAAGCTATACCCCCAGCCCTATTTGTTATTCTTTATTTTGAAACAGGGTCTACTAAGTTGCAGAGGCCTTCAGTAAGTAGCTGAGGCTGGCTGCAAACCCCAAATCCTCCTGTCTCAGCCTCCCAAGTACTGGGATTACAATCATGTGCCATCACGCCCAGCTCTGTTGTATCATTTTAGACAAGAAGAGTGGGTTACTAATATTATATTGGAGAAGGATCCTAACATTTAGAGAATGCAGGTAAAGGGGTATACGGGAATTCTTTGTTCTATTTTTGTGACTCTTTAAAGTCTGAAAGTACTTAAAAAAATAAGTGTAAAAAGTCAAATCTGCAAATGTAGCGTCTAAAGCACAATGTACAAAGGCGGTACATAACCATGGATTACGATGGGTTTTCCTTCAGTTCTGGGTCCCTTGTGTTGAAATGAGTCTGTCATTTTTCTACATGAGAAATCAAGACAGACCTGGCTTTTCTATTTGTAGTCAGCTTCTCAGGTAAGTCTCTTTTCTGCACTCTGGTTTGGATATGTCATATTTTTACAGTCAAAATCTTATTTTAAGCATAAATTACTCTGCATCTTAATTTCTATAAGGAATACATGTTTGTTGAGAGCTAACTACCCCATAGTTCTTTTGTGTAACAGATTTATTTATTTGTTTTGGCACTGGGGATTGAACCCAGGGGTATTCTACCTCCGAACTACACCCCTTGCCCTATTTTTATTTTGAAACAAGGTCTTACAAAGTTGCAGAGGGCCTCACTAAGTTGCTGAGGCTAGCTGCAAACCTGTGATCCTCCTGTCTCAGCCTCCCAAGTACTGGGATTATAGGCATCCACCATTATGCCCAGCTTGTAACAGCTTTATTGAACTATAATTCACATATCATAAAATTCACTCATTTGAAGAATATAAATCAGTGGTTTTAGAATAGTCACAGAGCTCATAGCCATCTCTATAGTCAATTTTGGAATATTTTTATCATTCCAAAAAGAAATCTCACACCCTTTAGCAATCACTTCCTTTTCTCCCCATCTGTCACAATTCTGGGCTCCTACTAATCTACCTTCTGTCTCTATAGATTTTCCTAGTCTGGACTTTTATATAAATGGAATTGTATAATAATGTGGCCTTTTGTAACTGACTTCCTTTACCCCCTAATTCCTTTTGCATTTATTTTCTATGGAAAAAGGTAGATAGACGGACCCCCAGGACTCAACTGAAATCACTGTGGTTTCTAAAAAGGTGAGTCCTAGCTGGGTGTGGTGGTGCACACCTGTAATCCCAATACTTGGGAGGCTTAGACAAGAAGATCATAGGTTTGAAGTCAGCCTCAGCAACTTAGTGAAGCTCTAAACAAATTAGTGAGACCCTGTTTCTAAATAAAAAACAAACAAATATAAAATAGGGCTGGGGGTATAGTTCACAGGTAGAATGCCCCTGAGTTCCATCCCCAATACCACACACACACACACACACACACACACACACACACACACACACACACACACACACACATACAAGTCAGTCCTCCAATTAGACTATTGATATGATGAAAAGACCAAGGATTCGTAAAGGGCGTGATTTACTGAGAATACCTGGCATGGTCCTTCTCAGGTGTCACCTTGATTTTGTTAACTATCTTTGAATAATTATTTGGTTCCTTTTTTCCTTAAAAAGGCAGTTATAGTTTGTATTGCACTACCATTTATTTACCTGGTAGTTAGATTTCTTTAAATATAAGAATTACAAAGATTAATCTATATCTGAATTCTGTTTCTGCAGGCTGTATTTGCATTGGCAATTTTTATGTGGATATGTAGTTTTTCATTTCAAGTTTTCACATTGGAGGTTTCAGAATTCGTTTTTATTTGATTTTTCCCTGTTAGAGTAGAGTTCCTTTCAAATCTATCCTGTTACAACTGGAAAGAATCTCTCAGCACACGCGTCTCTAGTTATTTCCCACCTTCTCCTAGATACTGGACCAGGAAGGCGGCTGGAGCCCGGTGACCTCTCTTACGGGATGGCTCTGGCTTCTGGGCTATCCTGTCTCCCTCAACCTTCTCCAACTCCGTCAGCCGCTAACCTAAAAAAATAAACAATCAGATATGATGTGCCTGAATCATCTTATTCATGTGGATTCAACTTCCATCTTGTAGGAAATACTAACATGCTAAATGACTCCATCAGAATGCAATAGCCCAAATTCAGACTGGGAGGTTAACCACAGGACATAAGACAACAGATCTTGTGTCGATGTTATGGGAGGGAGGGAGAGGGAAAGTGGGGGATTAAGATATTATTGGGAGCCGGGCGTGGTGGCGCACGCTTGTAATCCCAGCATTCGGGAGGCTGAGACCGAAGGATCCGGGTTCGAGGCCAGCCTCAGCCACCTAGTGAGGCCCTCCGCAACTTAGTGAGACTTGGTTTCAAAATAAAGAATAAAAAATAGGGCTGGGGGTATAGCTCGGAGGTAGAACTCCCCTGAGTTCAATCCCTAGTACCA
>PVLC010025156.1:0-23940 GCA_004027655.1 Graphiurus murinus
GCACACACTGACTGGCCATCTTGCCAGACCACCTGGTTAACCCATCATCAGTTCAATAGGCAATGGACTCACAACTCTGTCCCCAGGGCTTCAGCTCAGCTCCATCCCCCTTTTGATATTGCATGCTTTGAAACTGCCTGGTATCTGGACCCTTGCCTAGAACTGTTCTGAACCTTGAACAGTCCACATCCTGAACCACTCTGCCCCTTGAACAAGCTCTAGTCCTCCAATGAGTCTTTGGCTGGGTTTTACCTTATCTGACCACCTGTAGTCAGATAAGTAGTGACTCTTTTGCATCTCTCTGTATTAGCTTTGCTTTCAGTTCTGTGTCTTGAGGCCCTGTGGCCACTATTAGCCCTTTCTTAGCCATTCTGTGACCTAGATACCATTGTATAAAGTGTGATGTATAACTTGAGTGTTAAAGATATTAGTAACTAAATTTGGAATGGAATACAAGAACTTGTGATTGCCAAGGTCACAGTTCCAAGTGAACCTAGAGTACTCAGAGAAATAAAGCCAATGAAATTGATGTCATTTGTGAATTTATTGTTATTCAATAAATTCTGACATTGTAGAAAGACACAGATGTGTTCCGTCTGTGTTAATGGTATAACTCGCTCCTGACAGTGGTCCCAAGCGAGGCTGGCATGTACCTAATCTTGGAATTAACCTACTTTAGTTGGCTCATGGTCTTTTATTCTAGGATTGAGTAGCTAGGTTATTTTTGCTTGTTCTCACTATTGGTTAACATAAGTATGTCCAGTCTGAAGATTGTTTAACATAAGGATGAGAAATTTCATTAGTTTTAGTTCTCAGAAACCATATTATGTTGTGGGATTATTGAGGGAATGAAATAGAATACGATATAAAAATGAGACTGGCAGTGAGTTAGTGCTCATTAAAATGTTAGTTTCTTTCTGTCTTAGCTCCTCAACCCTTCTACCTTTTTTTTTTTTTTTAATATGGGGATCTAATTTTCATATTAATAGCATCTAAACTGGTGCTATGCCACAGTGGTAGTACTCAAAAAAAGTTAAATGAGTTAATGAAAATCAAAAGGTTAAATCAACAAAATCAGGACCAAAGTATTCTCTCTCTCTCTCTCTCTCTCTCTCTCTCTCTCTCTCTCTCTCTCTCTCCCTTGTGCAGTATTAGGATTAAACCCAAGGGCACTCTTCCACTGAGATACACCCCCAGGCCCCCTTCGTACTGAGGATTGGACCCAGAGGCATTCTACCTTTGAGCTTACTCCTAGCCCTTAAATTTTTTTTTTTTTTTTTTTTAAATAGAGTCTTACTAGATCGCTAAGCATCTCACTAAATTGCTGAGGCTGGTCTTGAACCCATTATCTTCCTGTCTCAGCCGCTCAAGTGCTGTGATTACAGGTGTGCCACCATACCCAGCTCAATTTTTTTTTTCCTGCTTTAAGACAGGGGCTTGCGAGGTGTGCTGGTGCACGCTTGTAATTCCAGTACTTGGGAGGTTGAGACAGGAGGATCTGGGTTCCCGGCCAGCCTCAGCTACTTAGTTTGGCCCTCCACAACTTAGTGAGACCCTGTTTCAAAATAAAGACTAAAAAAATAGGGCTGGGGGTGTAGCTCGGAGGTAGAATGCCCCTGGGTTCAATCCCCAGTACCAGGGAAAAAAAAAAACCCAAAAAACAAAAAAAAGGGGCTTGATAAATTGCCCAGGATGATCTTGAAGTTGGCATCCTTCTGCCTCAGCCTCCCAAGTTGCTGGGATTACAGGTGTGCATTACCTTGCCTGGATCTTGCAGTGTTTTTACTTTTTTAAATAAAAAACCACTAAGTTGCTGAAGCTAGCCTTGAATCTGTGATCCTCTTGTCTCAGCCTCCCAAGTACTGGGATTATAGGCATGTAATTAATTACTTGGCATGTAATTATATAGCTCTTGTGGTATTTTAATACCAGTTTCTGCCCATAAAAGTTGTTTCTTCTAAGTATAATTAATTATTGTCTTACTAAATTTAACTTTCTCATAACTACTGCTAGAAGACAGACAAGCAAGTTTGGGACTTGAATAACTACGGGAAGTACTTAGATTTTCATGCCAAATATTTAGGTAAAGTATTCAACTTTGTCAACTCTGATGGGAAAAAAGTTACATAAATTAATTAAGGCTCACTATTTAATGAAGATAAGATATTTTAGGGATGCTGCAACATCAGAATACAGTAGAAGTTCTGAAAATGGGGTTTATTTTTTCCTTTTTGAACTTGTAGTCCCTGCTTTTTTTTTTTTTTGCGGCACTGGGGATTGAACTCAGGGGCGTTCTACCTCCGAGCTATACCCCCAGCCCTATTTTTTATTCTTTATTTTGAAACCGAGTCTCACTAAGTTGCAGAGTGCCTCACTAGGTCGCTGAGGCTGGTCGAGAACCCGGATCCTCTGGTCTCAGCCTCCCGAATGCTGGGATTACAAGCGTGCGCCACCACGCCCGGCTTAGTCCCTGCTTTTGATGATGTTCATTAGGTAACAATTTAAAAACTGCTCATTGTTTGCCTCTGAAAGTAGCTAATTAT
The DNA here is from genome assembly GCA_004027655.1 of Graphiurus murinus. Lineage (NCBI taxonomy): Eukaryota > Metazoa > Chordata > Mammalia > Rodentia > Gliridae > Graphiurus > Graphiurus murinus. Next base: position 2,544 of record PVLC010025156.1, read on the forward strand.
AAGTAGCTAATTTTCTAGTTCTACTGATAAATGTTCTTACATCCATAATACTCTAGTTTCCTTCCTGTCTCTGTCTCTCTGTCTCTGTCTCTGTCTCTGTCTCTGTCTCTGTCTCTCTCTCTCTCTCACACACACACACACACACACACACACACACACACACACACACACATACCACACATATACATTCTTAAGAATACTCTCAGCCCAGAATCCCGTGGTTTCAGAGGAGCCCTGGGTCCTCTGGGAGCCATTCACACACATCAGGTGCAATCGCTTTGATGTTTTTCCTTTCTGCTACCATTCAAGTTTCAGTGAATGCAAGCAGGGCACATCTGGTTTCAGGCATGCTTCGTTAGCTGCAAGGCTAATAGAATTGTGGCTTTTTATTTATTTATTTTTTCAGGGATAGCAGGAGGGTAAGATAGACAGGAAAGGGAAACTGAATACAATAAAATTCTATTCTCATTTTAAAAATTAGAACCCCCTTTACTCATTTATATGCACCAAGTGTAAAGAGTTGTGGTCTCAGCTAACAATTGATTATGAAAACCTTGCCAAGAGATGTCTGAGTTTCTATAGAATTTAAAGGCCCAGACTGATCTATTTTAGTTTCCAGGCAGGAGCTACTTCTTATGGCTATTATAGGCCTTTCTTACTCTTGTTTGGCATTGCACTAATAATAGCTACCATTTATTGGCAACTCCTAGGTGCTGAGGAGAAATTTGCTGCTTTCTGTATTTTTGTCTCCTCATGACAATATTGTGATCTGTTATATTCATATTACAGAAAAAGAACCTGAGGCTTGGAGAGGTTAAATAACTCAGCGAAGGTTAGATATCAAGTAAAATGCAGAGGCAGCACCGGGACTCGGGCTTGTTACCTCTAAAACATGTATCCTGAAGGCAATTCAGAATAATGATTAAGAGTATGAACTTTGAGCCTTCCTGCCTGGGCTCAACCCCCACTGTGTCATCTTGGGTAAGTTATTGAACACTTTTTTGTCTTAGTTATCATATTCAAAAGATGAGATTTCTAACCTAATTAAATGAGCAAACAATCTGGACAGATGGCATATAATCACATAAAAAGATGCTCAGTATAGCCGGGTATGGTGGCGCACGCTTGTAATCCCAGCATTCGGGAGGCTGAGACCAGAGGATCCGGGTTCGCGGCCAGCCTCAGCTACCTAGTGAGGCACTCCGCAACTTAGTGAGACTCGGTTTCAAAATAAAGAATAAAAAAATGGGGTTGGGGGTATAGCTCGGAGGTAGAATGCCCCTGAGTTCAATATCCCCAGTACCACAAAAAAAAAAAAAAAAGATGCTCAATATCATATGTCACTAGGATCTTCCAATCTAAAACAAGGAGCTACCACTACACATGTAATGGAATAGTGAAAGTTCAAAACACTGACAACACCAAATACCGGTGAGGATGTGGATAACAGGGGTTCTCATTCATTGCTACGGGGAATGCAAAGTGGTACAGCTACTTTGGAAGATGATTTGACAGTTTCTTTTTTTCTTTTTCGCGGTACTGGGGATTGAACACAGGGGCAGTCTACCTCCGAGCTACACCCCCAGCCCTATTTTTTATTCTTTATTTTGAAACCGGGTCTCACTAAGTTGCGGAGTGCCTCACTAGGTAGCTGAGGCTGGCCTCGAACCCGGATCCTCTGGTCTCAGCCTCCCGAGTGCTGGGATTACAAGCGTGTGCCACCACGCCCGGCCGATTTGGCAGTTTCTTGCAGAGCTAAACATACTTTTATCATATGATCTAACAATCATGCTCCTTGGTATGTACAGAAATGAGTTAAAAACTTATGTTCACCCAAAAAGTTGCAGGCAAATGTTTAAAGCAGTTTTATTAATAGTTGCTCAAACTTTAAAAACAACCAGTATGCCCTTCAATAGGTGAATGGGTAAGAACTTGTTCATCCCTATAAAGGAATACTCTTCATGAAAAGACATGAAGGAAACTTAAAAGCCATTATGTAAAGGTCATATTGAATGATGTCAACCACATTACATGCTAGAAAAGGCAAACTATGAAGAAAGTAAAAAGATCAATGGTTGTCAAGGATTTAGAGGTGGAAGACAAGGCTGAGTAGGTAGAGCATGGGGGATTTGGGGGACAGTGAGATCATTTTGTATGATATGTATCACTACATAGTTTTCAAAACCCATAGAAGTGTACCACACAGAGTCAATCCTAATGTCAACTCTGGATGTTAGTTAATAATAATCTACCAATATTGGTTCATCAATTATAACAAAAGTACAACACTAATGCAAGATGTTAATAATTGGGAAAGCTATGCGTGTGGTAAGGCTGGGATAAGAAAGGAAGGTATATGGGAACTGTCTGCACTTTCCACACAATTTTTCTGTAAATCTGTAATGTCTCTAGAAAACAAGGCTTTTTTTTTTTTTTTTTTTTCGGTACTGGGGATTGAACACAGGGGCATTCTACCTTCGAGCTACACCCCCAGTCCTATTTTTCATTCTTCATTTTGAAACAGGGTCTCGCTAAGTTGCAGAGAGCCTCACTAAATAGCCAAGACTGGCTGTGAACCCAGTTCCTCCTTTCTCAGCCTCCCAATTACTGGGATTACAAGCATGTGCCACCACACCCGGCTCAACAAGACTTATTAATTAAAAAAGAATGTCTACTTTTCATACACAAAACATTATTGTGTGAATTTGATGAGTAAATATACATGGAACATTTAGAACAATACTTGGTACATTCCAAGTTCTAGATAAATATTATTATTATTATTATTATTATTATTATTATTATTATTATTATTATTAAAGTGGTTTTTCTTCTTTAGAAGAGAGGGGCTTTTCCCTCCCTTCCTCTCCTCCATTTCCTCCTCTTCCTTCTTTTTTTCAGTACTGGGGGTGAATCCAGGACCTCATGCATGCTAGGCAAGCCCTCTACCACTGAACTTCACTCTCAGCAGAGAGAGTCACTTCTCAAAATGAAACAGGTATATGTTTAGTAGTTTAAATCCTTCTCAAACACTAGAAGTTTACTCTTTCAAGAGTACCTTGTACATACCAGGTTCTGTATAATTATAACAGAAGGAGGACTCTTCAGGGCTAGGAGTGATGCCAGTATCCAAGGTATTATTATTATTATTATTATTATTATTATTATTATTATTATCATCTATAATGCTTCCTCAGAGGTGATCAAGACAGTTGTCTTATCTTGCAGCCTGAACTTTTGGTAGGAAGCATAATGCAATATTGGACACCTAACATAAACTCTCTTACCTTCATTTCTTCCTCTATCAACCAGGTTAATAATTGTAACTAACTCGTAGGCTGTTGTGAAGATTTAATGAGCTAATGAGTAAAGGGCTTGGGACAGTGCCTGGCATGTAAGTGTATAATAAAAACCACTTAAAAAAAGTTTCTATACTATTTCTCAGTCCCTAGCACTCCAGGAACCTGCTTAAATGCATCACCTAATTTTATTTTCTCCTTTGTTACATGTCAGCCCCAAAGTCCAAAGCTTTTAACTCTGTATCTCTGGCCTTAATATGGCCATAACACTTGAAGAAGTTTAATATCTGCTGAATAAATGAATAGACAGCTATAGATTCAAAACTTGGACATAACACTTCACCTGCAAGCTGATGTTGAGCATCCAACACTGTGGGGACATTTCAGTTATAGGTCTTGCGTGCAATACAAATGGTAAGTACTATACTTGCTTTCCTGAGAGTCTTCTTCCTTTACTATCAACTATATCAAAGGCCTTTTTTGTTTTTGACTTCGTGGATTATGCTAACATTTGGGCCCTTTTCCCATAATATTCACTTCCCACTTCTCTCTGGGTTTGCTAACTGGCCGGTACAGCAGTGAGTATCAGCCATTTGATCATCACAGTGGTGATAGGTTCATAGGCCCATGGTTGACTTTGAATTTGAAAACTATTCTTTCTGGCATGTTAGCCTCCCTTTATCAAAAAAGTTTATCTAAACTGGGTGTGGTGGCGTGTGCCTGTAATCCCAGTACTTGGAGGCTGAGAGAGGAGAATCACAGGTTTGAGGTCAACCTTGACAAACTTGGTGAGACCCTGTTTCAAAATAAGGAATAAAATAGGGCCAGGGGTAGAATGGCCCTGGGTTCAATCCTCAGCACCACTAAGAGAAAAAAAAGTTTATGTATAGTTTAACTTCATAGTCTGCTATACATTCTAGATTTCAAATAACTCGTTATGTAGAGGACAGAATTACAAGTATTCCGCCAAAGTTAATTTTTTTTCTAGAATGATCTATCATCTATCTGTGTGTATGAAGACATATGAAAGATATGTGTTATTTCCTTATGAATCCTACAGATACTTAATTAAAATATATAGACATTGAATATTCTCAAAGCAGTCTTTTTTTTTTGTGAGTACATAGAGACTGAAGTGTCTAGGTATAGCTCTTCTAGAGAAGGCAGAATAAAAAGACAGTTTAAACAATAACCATAGAATCTACTGCCTTGCATTTATATGGGATACTTATGATGAATATTAATGTATGAAAATTGGGAATAAAGTTCCCAACATCTAGGTAAAATGTATATACAAGATCTGCTGTCACCATTAATGATTATTCTGAGGCTGAAAACATATATATACACATGTCACAAATAAACTCTGAATCATAGATACTCACTGGTCCTCTTGACCTATGAATCCTTAGAATTCTCAAGTAAAAATCTGGAGGATCCATGTGGTTTATCAATATTGATGATGGTGTTGACAATTATCAGAGGAGACAGAGACCGCTCCCTCTCTGGGTAGTTTATCAATTAGTCTGTAAATGCCCAACCCTTTACTGAGTCAATAGACTGTGCTGTTGATCATCCCAGCTTCCCAGGGAACCAATAGGCTTATAAAACAATATTATAAAGTGGTTTTTGTTCTTAGAAGAGAAGGGCTTTTTCCTCTCTTCCTCTACTCCTCCCCTCTCTTCCTTCTTCTTTTTTTTTTTTTTTTCCAGTACTGGGGGTTGAATCCAGGGCCTCATGCATGCTAGGCAAGCTCTCTGCCATTGACCTTCACCCCCAGCAGAGAGAAGCACTTCTCAAAAATGAAACAGATATATAGTTAGTAGTTTAAATCATTTTAGAACACTAGAAGTCTACTCTTTCCAGAGTACCTTGTACATTCCAGGTTCTGTATAATTATAACAGAGGGAGGACTCTGCTGGGCTAGGAGTGATGCCAGTATCCAAGGTAAAAAGATTAAGACCCCAGGTGTTTATTTTTTACTTGAAAAAATTTCATCATGGACATTTTACTGATATATATGTACTACAATATTAAACAATTATTTGATGACTTTTTTACCTTTTTAGTCCATTTGATCTTAACAGTAGTTATTTATTTAAATAATTCCCTTTTTTCATACTGTTATCAGTGCACTATAGTCTCACACCATAGAGCAATTCAGAGTGATAGAGAAATACATGCACACAGTACTTGGTGAGTTTTTCCCTGGCTCCTCTCCACTCCCCCTTCCCCATACAGGATATTGAGATTGGCATTGCTATCCTCACATGTATATGTAATGTCAATGGAAGTGACCCCAAGTGTTTAAATCACACTTTGTTTTGGTGCTATGGATCAAACCCAGGTCCTCTGCTATTGAGCTACCCTCAGTCCTCAAATAACTTTTTAAGAGCCTTTTTGGAACTTGACTTCCTGCCTGATTTACCTACTCCCACTCTACCTCCTGAAAGGGTATAAATATCCCATAACTTCCCTAATTTTTCATTACCATCAGGTTACTGCCAACTGGTCTCACTGTCTCCAGGCTTTAGACTCCGGTATATTTTTTCCTTTGCAACTGAAATAATCTTTCTAAAATGGAAATCTAACTCAATGACTTCTCTCTTTAAAATTCTTCAGTGGGTTCTGCTCTTGGAAAGAATAAACCTTTAATAGCATTAACAAGTTCTAACATCCATTCATGTCTCCAAGTGTATATCTACCCATGACCCCCTCATAATCTTAGATTAAGATACATCATCTCATAAGCCATTGCCTGTTTAATAGTTGCTGTTGCTGCACTTCCGCTTCTCTCCCAGCAAGAGAGGGACAGGAGTGGCCAGGCCCAGCCGTAGCCACAGCAGCAGCCCCTGCAGCAGCACGGAGCAGTCAGACACAAAGAGAGGGGCCGTTTGCGGGGTGGATTGGGGGGTTCGCTATGTCGGATGACGATTCGAGGGCCAGCACCAGCTCCTCTTCATCTTCATCCTGGAACCAGCAAATGGAGAAGGAAACAAACACCCCCAAGCAGAAGGAGAGTAAAGTCAGTATGAGCAAAAACTCCAAGGCTCCTCTCCACCAGTGCCAAGAGGATTCAGAAGGAACTGGCAGACATCACTTTAGATCCTCCACCTAACTGCAGTGCTGGTCCCAAAGGCGATAACATCTATGAATGGTGATCCACCATTCTGGGGCCTCCAGGATCTGTGTATGAAGGTGGTGTGTTCTGCCTCCATATCACTTTTACACCAGAACATCCCTTCAAATCTCCAAAGGTTACATTTCGGACAAGAATCTATCACTGTAATATTAATAGTCAAGGAATTATCTGCTTGGACATATTGAAAGATAACTGGAGCCCAGCGCTAACCATCTCTAAAGTCCTTCTTTCCATCTGCTCGCTTCTTACAGACTGTAATCCTGCTGACGCTTTGGTGGGGAGCATTGCCACGCAGTATATGACCAACAGAGCAGAGCACGACAGAATGGCCAGACAGTAGACCAAGAGATACGCTACATAAGTCGGGGTCACAGTTGGTACATTGTTTGTCTGTCACAGAAGAGAGCTGCTTATGATTTTGAGGAGGTGGGGGAGGGTGGGAGCTGGTAAAGAGTAGGGTATTTCTATAACAGATATTATTCAGTCTTATTTCCTAAGATTTTGTTGTAACTTAAGGTATCTTGCTACAGTAGACAAAATTGGTAATAGCAACTTTTAAAACTATCACTAGTTCTGCAGTATTAGCTGAAAGATAGTAAGAAAAGAATGTGCTGTAGACATTTGGGTTCAGCTGGTGGTAGTCTGACATTTTAAAATGGCTTAGTTTTGTACAGGTTACACACATGGCCATTTATGTGAAGTCCTTCTACGAGTGCATTTTTGTTTAAAAAATTGGAATTTGTTTTCCCTTCTCAGAAGGAAGCATAGCTATCCAACAGTTTCTAGAGACTGTCATCTCATATCTATAAAACACACACATGGCTATAAGACACCACTGTGTAGGAAATCAGTAGCTGATGTATTTGATTTGACATGCACATCTACTTGAAGTCTGGGTCTGGCTTGAGAACCTGTAGTGAAATACCTTAAGCTGCTGACTGGTGTGGAACATGGGTCGCTCGGTGCACTGGCTCTATGTTGTAGACTTCTTTTTTTTTTTTTTTTTTTTTTTTTTGCGGTACTGGGGATTGAACTCAGGGGCATTTTACCTCCGCGCTATACCCCAAGGCCTACTTTTTACTCTTTATTTTGAAACCGAGTCTCACTGAGTTGTGGAGTGCCTCACTAGGTAGCTGAGGCTAGCCGCGAACCCGGATCCTCCGGTCTCAGCCTCCCGAATGCTGGGATTACAAGCGTGCGCCACCACGCCCGGCTCTGTTGTAGACTTCTGACGTCTGCATTTGTTGCTGTGCTAATAAACAATATTAAAAACAAAACAAAACAAACAAAAAATACATCCCCTCTCTCTTTGTGTGTGTGTGTGTGTGTGTGTGTGTGTGTGTGTGTGTGTGTGTTGGGGATTGAACTCAGGGCCTCACACATGGTAGGCAAGTGGTCTCCAAACTGAGTTTCACCCCCAACCCACTATATCATCTCTTGACCTTCTATTTCCTCAGTGTGTTATTCCCCATACCAGCTAACCCTTAGAATGGGCAATTCCTTCAGGTCTCAAAATCGAGACCTTGTTTTTATTGTCCATTCCCTACATTTCAGTTCTTGCTTTTCTTACCCATTCTCCTAATTCTTCATCATAAAAGATCTAGAAACTGTAACAGCAAAGCCCAGGCACTCTTTGATCTTTCTGGAGGTGCTGGGAAGTGGACAGTCCTGCATTAGTAAGTTTTGTCACCAGCATATAAAAGTCTGGGATCTGCCGGGCGTGGTGGCGCACGCTTGTAATCCCAGCATTTGGGAGGCTGAGACTGGAGGATCCGGGTTCGTGGCCAGCCTCAGCTACCTAGTGAGGCACTCCGCAACTTACTGAGACCTGGTTTCAAAATAAAGAATAAAAAATAGGGCTGGGGGTATAGCTCAGAGGTAGAACGCCCCTGAGTTCAATCCCCAGTACCGTAAAAAAAAAAAAAAAAAAAAAAAAAAAAAAAAAAAAGACTGGGATCTCTGCTCCAGTTAAAAATGAAGCTGTTTGCTAAGTTGCTCAAGAACTTATACAGCTTTGTATCATCCCTAAAGGAAAGGGGGACAGTAAAACACCATGTCTGTGAATGCCCCCTTTCTGTTTCCAAAAATCTAGTCAGGTACAGAGAATTTCAGGCCTGGGCCAGAGAGTCCAGACACGTATTATCTTGAGGACAGTGATTTTTCTCTCATGTACACTGGGAACTAGAGCACTACCTTGGTGTTATCTATAGAAAGCTACTTTCTTGCATGGACATCAGCATACAAGTGAAAAAGGTTAAAAGATATTACATTGATCTTTAATCATTGTCAGGCTATTTCTTCTTTGTTTCACTATATTTTTTCCACATGAAAGGAACATACATCAACTTAACAATGTATGTAATATATCTAATATATGTGATATATCTATTGGTATAACTGTATGTGTTATTCACATACAGTCTGATGACTTGCAACTTTATCATCACCTGTGATGTTGCTGGAGATGAAGAATCTCAGGCACCATGCAGAGTCCTGAATCAGAATCTACATTTTTAACATGATTCCCCAGTTGATCTGAACGCACAGTAAATTTTGAGACGCACTGACAGATTGAGGTGAAGGTCTGAGATTAGACAAGTCAGCTGTAGAGCTCTTTATCATTGTACTTTTTGCAATGATAGAAATATTCCAATATCTATGCTGCCCCAAATATTGACCATTGATCACTCATGGCTACTGACTACATGAAATGTGTCTAGTGCCTAAGGAAAGTATTAATCAGAGTATCGATTAGCATGTGCATGTAAGAATATTATTCAAATTGGATAAAGAACCATCCAAGAATATTAAAGACTAAATACTGCTCTCATCTCATCCAAAAAAAAAAAAAATCTCAAAAGCAAGACTCAAAAGGATGAAATCATTTCCAAGTAAGATGTCTGCCACCTAGAAAAAAGTTCAAGAGTACTTATAGGAATATAAAAATACATAACACCCACCATGTGAAATCTTTCACTGGTACTCAGTGAAAGATTTCTTGCAAAGAAGCAGGAAAGTGCCACCCATGATATAGGAAAAAAAAATCAGTCAATCATATCAAATGTTAGACACAAAATGACACAGATTTTAGAATGAGCAGACAAGGATATTAGAAGTCACTATAAATATTTTCTATACATTCAGAAAGTTTAATAGAGATGTGAATATATAAAAAAAGACCCAAACCAAACTTCTAGAGATGAAAACTGCAATGTCTCAGACAAAAAGTACTTTGAATAAGATTAACAGTAGATTATAATTACATGAAAAAGATTAATGAACTTGATGACACACCAATGGAAAATATTCAAAATAGCACCTGTTATCCTAGGTATTTGGGAGGCTGAAGCAGGAGGACCTCTTGAGTCCAGGAGTTTGAGGTCAGCTTTGGGCAACATAATGAGACCCTGTCTCTAAAATAAACAAGGAAACAAAAAAGGAAATTATTCTAAACAAAACAAAGAAAAAAGTATTAAAAATAAAAAGAGTAGGCAGCCCAATATATGGGTAATTGGATTTCCTGAAGTAGAGATGTGAAAAATAAAAAAATACCTTTAAAAATGGCCAAATATTTTCCAAATTTGATGATAATTATAAACCTACAGGCCCAGGTAGCTCAATGAACCCCAAGTTCAAGAAATATAAAGCAAACTACATTAAGGCACATCATAATCAAATCTCTCAAAATGACATGAGAAAGTCTTAGAAGTATCCAGGAAAAAAAAAGACATATACTGTTCAGAAAAACAAAGATATAGACAATACCAGATTTTTCATTAGAAACAATGGAAATAAGAAAACAGTAGGGGAGCCGGGCGTGGTGGCGCACGCTTGTAATCCCAGCATTCGGGAGGCTGAGACCGGAGGATCTGGGTTCGCGGCCAGCCTCAGCTACCTAGTGAGGCACTCCACAACTTAGTGAGACCCGGTTTCAAAATAAAGAATAAAAAATAGGGCTGGGGGCGTAGCTCGGAGGTAGAATGCCCCTGAGTTCAATCTCCAATACCGCAAAAAAAAAAAAAAAAAAAAAAAAAAAAAAAAAAAGAAAACAGTAGGGTAATCTTTAAAGCACTAAAATAAAACCTATCCCCTAGAATTTTACATCCAGCAAAATTATCTTTAAAAAATAAAGGTGAAAAACTTAGCAGATACAAACAAAACAAAACAAAAACAAAAACAAAAAGCTTTCATTACCAGTAGATCTTTACTACAAGAAATGTTAAACAACATCTTTCTTGCAATATTTATTTCTATCCAGGTATAAATACAAATTTAAACAAAGAATGAAAAGCACTATTAATGGTAATCTCATGGGTAAATATGTCAGATTTTTAATTATTATTTAAATCTCCTTAAAATATAGTTTACTCTGTAAATAAAATAATATCAATGTACTATGGAGTTTATAACACACACTCACATAAGAGAGTCATCCCTTAGTATCCATATGAGATTGGTTCAAGTACCTCCATGGATACCAAAATATGTGGATACTGAAGTATCTAATATAAAATAGCATAACATTTGCATATAACTTATGCATATCCTCCTGTACATTTTAAATAATCTCTGGATTATTTATAATACCTAATCCAATGTAAATGCTATATAAATAGTTGCTATACTCTTGTTTTGGAGAATAATAGCAATAAAAATTCTGTTCATGTTTAGTAAAGATGCAATTGAAAAATTATTTTTGATTTGAAGTTGGTTGAATCTGTGGATGCAGAACCCACAGATGTAGAAGGCTGATTGTATATTACAACAGAAGAAAAGCGTACCAGTTCTACAGAAAATCTTCCAGAAAATTGCAGAGAAGAGAATATTCCTCAAATCATTTCATGAGGCTAGCATTACTCTACTACAAAAACCAGATAAAAGCATTAAAAGAAAGAAAGCTGACAGGCAAAACTTCTAAAATCTCTCATAGGATTCTTAGATCTGTGCTATTATCTTATTTTTTCCAGTAGCATCAGTTCCTAGCTGGTCTCTCTGCCTTTCTTTTCCTCAATCCTATTCATTCTACACACCTTTGCCAAGTCAATGTTCCTTAAACATGCTTCAATCATGCCATTGCACTTATTGCTTACTAGATAGATGAAAAGTGGTAGTGATTACAGAATCTGCTGAGAAAAATCTTCCTACTTCCAGGCCACGAGGTGATGTTCAAGGGTGACAGATGATCACTATGAACCTCTTTGACATAGAAATGATCATGAGGGGATCTACAAACTCACCAGTAATAACACAGATATAATGATAGTTAACACTTAGTGATCATGTACTATGTAGCAGTCATCATAGAAGTGCATTGCATGCCTTACCTCATCGGTAAAAAGGGAATTATAATAATATCCACCTCAAAGATTTTCTATGGGGATTAAAAGGGACATATGAACTGGGTGTGGTGGTGCACGCCTGTAGTCCCAGTCCATGGGAGGCTGAGAGGAGAATTAGAGATTCCAGGGCAGCCTCAGCAATTTAGTGATACCCTGTTTCAAAATAATGAATAAAAAATAGGACTGGGGGTGTAACTCAGAGGTAGAATGCCCCTGAGTTCAATCCCCAGTACCGCAAAAAAAAAAAAAAAAAAAAAAAAAAAAGGGCTGGGGGTGTAACTTGGAGGTACAATGCCCTTGCCCCCCCCCATAAAAACACATATAAAGTGCCCTAAGCAGTACGCCAAATATTGTTATAATAAGATATCATTGTTTATTAAGTGCTTAGACATTATTGTTGCTGTTGTTTAATCCTTATTGTTCTTATTAGAAAGTTATCATTATTAACAATATTTAACAATCATTTATAGATGAAATGAGAGCTACAGAGATGTAAAATAACTTTTCCAGGATCACACAACTAGTAGGGTATAGAGCAGGGTCTGAAATTATATTCTGTTTGATCCCAAAACTCATATTCTAAACCACAGTAGTGCTGTCCTGACTCCAAAAAGAGGTTATTTTTTCTCTCCTTTGCTCTTTAGAATAGAGTAAGCTCTAAGTCAACTGCATCTGGCAGAGTGTCCCAATGTCCTCAAAAAGTGCCTGTGGTTTATGAGATAGCTCTTCCATGAACCATTTCTAAGAAAATGTCCAGGCTCCCTAGAAAGGTGTTCACACATCATTTCCCATTTTCCCCTGCACCAGCGCTAATAAGACTTCTTAAATTCCAACAATATTAGAGAGCTAATTTTAGACTTCCCCTCTGCCAGGAACTTGAAGTATGAAGCAGTGAATCCAAATCTAAGTCTGGTCGTCTCCCCAGTACTTGTCAGTCATAGAATTGCTTTCCGTCCTGGGTTTTATAAGTTTATTTTTACTGTACCCATGTATAACAATGTTTTCCATTCATAATTTGCAACTCTCTTTTGTTTGCTCGGCCAACTCAGAATCAGTGCCTGATTGTCCTTCTCATGTCAATTCCTAACTTGCTGGCTACCTCAGTGGCTCTCTATCATTTCCAAGACCAAATTGAAATTCTTCGTGCTTGGTTTATGTAACCCACATGTGAACTGTAGATGTACCCATTGAGAGCTAAATAAGGTCACCTTGAACCCTAGGAAACCTGAGTTCTCTCTAAGATTTTTGTCTCTCTGGGGGACATCTTTTACATTAGCACCCCTACTCTGGGGCTCAGGTTTTAGTGAGTAGTGGGTTTGTAACCACTCAGATATGAAATTCTGTTCCTTTTTAAGATCTATGAGTCCTTATGAAATCCCTTAGAATTTGCCCATAAAATTAGCTGACACAAAGCTAATTTTGGAAGGGTTTACATTGCACCAATGCAAATGACTTCAATTTGAGTATTAAGGCAGCCCTTTTTTGAAATGCTTTTCAGCTACTCCAACTCTGAAATTTCTTACTGCTCTTCACCTCACATGGTCTCCAACTGCTTATTATGTTCTTGATTTTCCTCTTCCTTCCCTTTTCAGGAGTTATAATGAATTTTGTTCTGTGATTTAGGACGGTTTTGGCTGCCTCCTAAAATGTTTACTTTGGTCCTTGCTAAGATTCATGCCTTAGTCATCCATCAGCAAGAAGCATTCCAAGTATTGCCTCAAAAAATTATAATAATCTTCCTTAAGAGGATTCTGGTCCAGCTATTAGGATAATACATTTTTCACTACTGTTACATCACAGTGCCATTTTGACCTAACATTTGCTTACTCTTTTAGCTTTTCCTCCTGATAAAGTTTGAATCTTTTGTTTGTTTTTGTTTTTTTAATTTTTATTTATTTGTTTTTTTTTTATTGGTGCATTATAATCATACATCTTTGTTAGGTGCAAGCTGGTAAAGGCATACATGCACACATCTCTCCTTTAGCCCTTCCCCAATTCCCGCCCCACTCCCTCCCACTCCCTCCTTCTCAAGTTCAGTTTAGTGATTGACTTTGTTTGTGAAAGTACATCATGTGCATTAGGGTGTTTCCCTCCCCCCTATCACCTTCAGTTAAGTCACCTTCTTTGCTTAATCTAAGGTTTCTCCGTCGTCTAGCATCCCTCTTATGTCTCACTTTCTCCGTAGCTTCCACGTATTAGGGAGAGCATATGACTTTTTACTTTTTGTGACTGGCTAATCTCACTTAGCATAATGTTTTCCAGTTCCATCCATTTCCCTGCAAATGACATGATTTTGTTCTTCTTTATGGCTGAATAAAATTCCATTGTGTACATATCCCATAGTTTTGTAATCCATTCATCTGTTGATGGATATCTTGACTGGTTCCATAGTTTGTCAATTGTGAATTGTGTGACTATAAACATAGATACACATGAATCATTCTGATAGTTTGGTTTCCATTCTTTTGGGTAGAAACCCAGACGTGGTATTGCTGGTTCATATGGTAGGTTCATTCCCATTTGTCTGAGGATTCTCCATACTGTTTTCCAAAGTGGTTGCACTAATCTGCAATTCCACCAACAATGTATTAAGGTTTCCACTTCTCCACAACCTCACCAGCATAAAGTTCGAATCATAAATGTCCTCCAAAGGCCTCTGTGTTGAAATTTTGGTCCCCAGCCGGTGGTGCTCCTGGGAGGTGGTAGAGCCTTCAAGAAGTGGGACCTAGTGGAAGAAAGTTAGGTCATTGAAGGTGTACTCTTGAAGAGCACACTGGGAGCTTAGCTCTTCTTGTCTTTGCCTCCCAGCTGCCACAAAGTAAGCAGTTTCCTTGGCCATGTGTTCCCTTTATGAGGTTCTGCCTCTCCACAGGCCCCAAAACAATGGAACCAGCTCACCAGGAACTGAATCTCTGAAACTGTAACCCCAAACAAACCTTTCCTCTTTAGTAGTTGTTTATCTTTATTTTCTCACAGCAATGGAAAGCTGACTAAATACTTTCCCACTACTCCTGAGCCCCTTCTGCTGCCAACATACCATGTTCTTTCCCATGAATGTATTTCCTTCCTTCCTTCCTTCCTTCCTTCCTTCCTTCCTTCCTTCCTTCCTTCCTTCCTTCCTTCTTTCCTTCCTTCCTTCCTTTCTTCCTTCCTTCCTTCCTTCCAGTACTTGGGATTGAACCCAGGGGCATTCTACCTCTGAGTCCTATTTTTTATTCTTTATTTTGCAACAGGGTCTCACTAAGTTGCAGAGGGCCTCACTAAGTAGCTGAGGCTGGCTGTGAACCTGCAATCCTCCTGTCTCAGCCTCCCAAGTACTGGGATTACAAGCGTGTGCCACAACTCCTGGCTCCATGAATGTGTTTTCAAAACATACTGTGGGGGGAGGGGAGACCAAGTGCTGTGTGCATGTATGTCATTGTCAACATAATTTACATTATAATGTGAGATGATAATCCACCAACAAAAGCACATTAAAAAACATACTGTAACTTCTGCTGCCTAAAACTTCTTCCATCCTTCCATAAACAGACAAATACGTGGGTGTATGCGTATGTATATATGTGCATGTGTATGTGTGTGTGTACGTTACTGGGAATTGAACCCAGGGGTATTCTACCTCTGAGGTACAACTCTAGCTTTTTTGATTTTGGAACAGTCTCACAAAGTTACCACACTGGCTTTAAACCTGCAGTCCTGTCTCTGAATAAAATCAGAAAATATTTTCTTGTGTTTAGGCTTTCTAGTACCTCTAATTTTTTATCCAGAAGGGCTTGGAAATGCTTAGCTATGTAATTTTTAAATATTTTTTTTCATATTTTAGACTTCAATTTCTTCTTTTTTTTTTTTTTTTGCGGTACTGGGGATTGAACTCAGGGGCATTCTACCTCCGAGCTATACCCCCAGCCCTATTTTTTATTCTTTATTTTGAAACTGAGTCTCACTAAGTTGCGGAGTGCCTCACTAGGTAGCTGAGACTGGCCGCAAACCCGGATCCTCTGGTCTCAGCCTCCCGAATGCTGGGATTACAAGCATGCGCCACCACGCCCGGCCAATTTCTTCTTTATGATGGTAGAATATTGAGTACATTTCAACTATTATTTTCTCTAACAAAAGGACCTTCAGGAGTTCCAAATTATTTGTAATTCATTACATTTCTATGCATGCATACTCACCAAATGGAGGTCCTCTCCTTTATGTGCTTGTTTTAAGAATAAAAATTTGGTTGCCTGTAGCATTTTCTATAATTTTTAGAACAGTGAGGGAGTTAGTCTCTGGCATTTGTTTCACAGGTTGATACAACAATTTGGCATTTGTCTTCTATTATTTCTGTACTTGTCTTCTAAAAAGAACTATTTTTTTGTTTTGTTTTGCAGTACTGGGGATTGAACTCAGGGGCGTTCTACCTCCAAGCTATACCCCCAGCCCTATTTTTTATTCTTTATTTTGAAACCGGGTCTCACTAAGTTGCGGAGTACCTCACTAGGTAGCTGAGGCTGGCCTCGAACCCGGATCCTCTGGTCTCAGCTTCCCGAATGCTGGGATTACAAGCATGCGCCACCATGCCCGGCTTATTCTTTATTTTTTGAAACAGGGTCTCGCTAAGTTGCAGAGTGCCTCACTAGGTAACTGAGGCTGGCCTCGAACCCAGATCCTACAGTTTCAGCCTCCCAAATGCTGGGATTACAAGCGTGTGCCACCATGCCTGGTTTAAAAAGAACTATTTGGAGCCAGGCATGGTGGCACACGCTTGTAATCCCAGCATTTGGGAGGCTGAGACCGGAGGATCCAGGTTCGCGGCCAGCCTCAGCTACCTAGTGAGGCACTCCGCAACTTAGTGAGACTCGGTTTCAAAATAAAGAATAAAAAATAGGGCTGGGGGTGTAGCTAGGAGGTAGAATGCCCCTGAGTTCAATCCCCAGTACCGCAAAAAAAAAAAAAAAAAAAAAAAAAAAAGAACTATTTGCAGAGCTATACATTGCCGGGGCCAGCCAGCAATATTGAACAAACCTGAAGGAGGAAAGTGAGGATTGAGAGAAAGAGACAGACAACAAAGATATTGGGAGGGATCACAGTAAATACGGCAGCTTATATACAGTTCTAAGATTAATCATTTTACAATGCATCAAGAATCACATGCTTTTTTCTTGAACCTTGATCTCAGCAAAGTCCTTGAGCTATAATCCTTCAACTTCCAAATTTGCAAAAAGCATAGTATCTAAATTGCCATATGCCTCGTACATCCTATCATCCTATAACTGCCCTATGTCATTGTCAGAGCACCATGACCACCCTATGCTAATGTAAGAGAACCTAAGAGCACTGGAACCCACACCCTAGGACAGGTTAATCCTACATGGGCACAGCTGCAAGGACAAGAGGACATTAAGAACAGAAAAGAGCTAGCTTTCTCAAAGACTAGCTTCCCACAATACATGCTCTGATTTCTCTGTGTTCCTTTTCACTTTCTTTCCTATCAGGATGATTTATAACAGTACTTTTAGAACTGTCCTGTTAGAGCCAATCATTACACAGCTAAATTCAATTAAGGCTCTTTCTTACTAAAAGAGAATTTACTGAGTGACTCTCTAGGTACTCTGGAGGGGTCTGTCAATGCAGGGGACAGTATTTGCAGGGGAAGATGGCCATCATGAGAAAGCAAAGTGGTATTTGATGAGCAAAGGTAAGGTAAAGAGAACTGCTAAAGAGAGAAATCTTGTGATAGCAAGAACACGGGTAGTGTAACCAAACCAGAGGTACCCAGACAGGTTCACAACGATTCCCCAGTGACTTAAAAGCACAAAGAAGAGTTTTTATTTAATTCTGAATCGTGCCCAACGTTAGGCACAGAGACGGGGATCTTCTTGTGCTCTGTCTTGAATTCTCTGGGTGCAGTTGGACAATTGTGTGTGGTTCAGGCTGTACAAACTGCTTCTCACAGGCCACATAGGATTCAGAATCCTTGGCATGGGGAGGAGGAGGAGCCCACTGCCTGGGGCTCTGTAGTGAATAGAGAGCCAGAGTGGGGCAGGTAGGTTGGTCCTAATGGTGTCCTGCAACAGAAACTCTCAAGCCTCTGCCACCTCTTCTTAGAAGTCTTCTACTACAATTTCTTGTAAGACTAAGATGTGTGTGTGTGTGTGTGTGTGTGTGTGTGTGTGTGTGTGTGTGTGTGTGTGGTGGACTTTGGCTTTAAAGATAAAATTTTAGAATTCATGGGTTTTTCTTCTCTTTTCTTATGTAGTGTCATTCCTCTTGAAAGCCTCTGAATTTAGGGCAGTTTAGTTGCATGTACAGTTTTTAGAACAGAAAAAGGGAATGGCATACTATAAAGTGTAAGACAACAAACAAATAAGCAATAATGTTGTGGTAGACATTCTTTCTATTGCTTTATGATCGTTAATGTATGTATATATGTATGTATGTATGTATGTATGTATGTATTAGTACTGAGGATGGAACCCAGGGGCATTGTACCTCTGAGTTACACCCAGCCCTATTTTATTCTTTTAATTTGAAACACTGTCTCACTAAGTTGGGGAGGGCCTCACTAATTTGCTTAGGCTGGCTGCAAACCTGTGATCCTCCTGTCTCAGCCTCCCAAGTATGGATTACAAGTGTGGGCCACCACACCTATCTTATTAATGTATTTAATCACTCTTCAATATAACCAAGTGAAATATTATATTATATTAGCCCCTTTTTACAGATGTGTTGATTTTATAAAACTCAATGTATTATTCCATATTATTCAGTTATTTAGCCTTATAAAGTAGTAACCTGTGAAAGATGAAGACTCTTCTTGCTTTACACAAGTTATGGTCCTAGCTAATTCTAAACCTGGGTGGAAGGTAGGGAAGGAGAGTCCCTGTTTCTGGATGAGTCAACTCTTGCCCTTGAGTCCAAAGCATCCCCCCTGCCTGTTCTCTCTAGGGAATATTCTGACTTCTTCCAGAAGCTCTATGGCCCCCTGGCCCATTCATCTTCCATGTAAAGCCTAAGGCTCATTTCTTCCACCTGGCCCACCTAGTCTTGTCATCCTTAAGAAGATAGTCACTTCACTCACTGTGTTGTCTGTCTGTCTATCTATCTATCTATCTATCTATCTATCTATCTATCTATCTATCTATCTATCTGTTTATCTAACTATCATGTATTGCATAGCATTTTTTTCTGGCACTGGGGATTGAACCCAGGGACATTCTGCCTCTGAGCTACACCCCCAGCCCTATTTTATTTGTTTATTTGGAAGCGGAGTCTCACTAAATTGCTGAGAGCCTCACCAAGTTGCTGAGGCTGGCTGCGAACCTGCAATCCTCCTGTCTCAGCCTCCCATGTACTGGAATTAAAGCATGTGCCACTATGCCTGGCTTTTGCATAGAATTTTTGATATTTGTATTGGGAGGGTTTTAAAGTTTTCTAATTTAAAATAGTCCCTAAATCTGAAGTCCTAATAAATCCCTTTCCATTTCTTTTTATTTCAAACACTCTGTGTCACTGTGCCCCAAGTGAGATTATTTTAAACGCCTAAAGGTATATTTTAAAAAATTTTATATGATCTAAAATTTTATTTCAAACTTAATCCATTTACACTTATTGTTAGGGATATATTTGGGTGTATTTCTTTCTTTCTTTTGCAATACTGGGGATTGAACTCAGGGTTATTCTACCTCCAAGCTACACCCCCCAGCCCTATTTTTTTTTTTTTTTTTTGAAACTGAGTCTCACTAAGTTGCGGAGTGCCTCACTAGGTAGCTGAGGCTGGCTGCGAACCCAGATCCTCCGGTCTCATCCTCCTGAATGCTGGGATTACAAGCGTGCGCCACCACGCCTGGCGGGTGTATTTCTGACACCTTAAATATATTTTCTATTTGTTTTTTTTGTATCTGTTTTCTCTTTTCATGGCATATTTTGGTTTGATTGTATTTTCTTTATCCCTGATTCTCATTTTCCCCTACTTGTTTGGAAGTTATACATTTTTCTAACAAGGGCTAAAATTTAGCAGTGCTATTTCAAGACAAGGGCTTTAGAATTCTTCTATTACCATAATTCATTTTACGGTTGTTAAGCATTTCAGTGTCATTGTATTTTTAACACTCTTCTGATTTATCTGTTATTGCCTTCATTATTTCTGAGACAACATTTATTAAAATCCTCTAACATGTTTTTGCCAGTTTCTCTGTTCACTATTGCATCATGTACTCCATTTCTTTTTTAAGTTCATTTGTTTTTCTATTGAGGCATGTCTGAAATAGTTCTTTCAAGAAGTGCCTATGGTTTTACTCTTTCTATGTCTGAAAATGCCTGTATTTCATCTTTCTTCTTGAATGATAATTCAAATGGGTAGGGAGAAAAGTTCAACACATTAAAAATTTGAAAGAATTGTGCAGTGAACATATATACCAATCACCTAGATTCAACAATTGTTAACATTGATCTGCTTTTTCATTTCCCTCTCTCTCTCCTTTTTCCTTCCTTCCTTCCTTCCTTCCTTCCTTCCTTCCTTCCTTCCTTCCTTCCTTCTTCTTTCTTGTCTTCCTCTTTTATTCATATGGGGGCAGTTGGTCTTCAAGCTACACCCTCAGCCCTTTTTAAAAAAATTGAAATAGGGTCTTGCTAAGTTGCTGAGGCTGGCTTTGAACCTGTGATCCTCTTATCTATGCCTCCCAAGTACTAGAATTACAGATGTGTGTGCACGACCACACCTGGCTCCATCTTATTTTTTAAAAAAGTATTTTAAAATAAGTTGTAAACATCTGTATACTTCACCTCTAAACATTTAGCCTGCATATCCATTAACCAAGATCAATATATGTTTAGAGACTTTTTGAAATAAGTTTATATTATGCACAAAACTTAAATGCATCATTTTGTGAATTTTGACAAGTGTAATGCATGCTCTCACAAAGATATAGAATGTTATTATCACTCCAGGAAACTCCATCAAGCTCCTTCAGAGGTAATCCGCAGTATCCTCTTTGAGAGACTAACACTGTTGAAATTTCTTTTTCATTATAATCTCATCTGATAGTTCTAGAATTTTGCATGCACAGAATTATGCACCATATTTTCTTTTGTTTAAAGATTTTTAATTCAGCATAATGTCTTTTAAATGTATCCATGATGCCTAAATTTATCTGTAGCTTGTTTCACTGTATTATTGAATAGTATTCTTTTGAATGAATATAACACAATCTGTTTATTAATTCTATAGTAATGGACACATGCTGTTTTCAGTTTTAGGCTAATATGAATGAAGATGATATGATCATTCTTGAACAAATCTTTTTGTGAATATATGTAGAACTGGTGGGTTGTAATAGAGGTAAATTTGAGTTTTATAAGAAGCAGCCATACTATTTTACAAAATGGTTTATAATCATTTTACATTCCCATAACAATGTATGGGAATTCTAATGGCTCCATATCCTTGTCAACATTTCATGTTGTTAGTCTTTTTAATTTTAGTCATACTGTTAGGTATATGTGGGAGCTCATTGTGTATTCCACCATTTTATTTCTCTCTTGTTCATGTCACAATCTTTAGTGTCAATATCACTTTCATTTATTTGTAGCTAATTTTTTCCCCTATGGTAGCTTTTAAGATTTTCTCTATT